>OY759262.1:54949989-55229989 GCA_963662155.1 Lamellibrachia columna
CACTACCTGGTGGTAGATCGTGGCGGACGAGTGACCAGACTCCTGCCCAAGCTGAGCACGACCGTCATGAAGAGAATTGAGAACATCGTTGGCTACAGAGTCGTGGTTCTCGGCGGGTTTCTGTACGTCGTCGGCGGACGACAGATGCAGTCTGGTTCCTACGTGAACCTGTGCTACCAGTACAACCCGAGGAACGGACAGTGGACGCGGAAGACGTCGCTCAGCGAGCCCCGCACCGCGTTCACTGTCAGTGCACTGGGCGGTCGCTTGTATGTGTGTGGTAAGTGAAACTTAAAGGGAAACAAAATGCAAAATTTATGGTTTTGGGCCTAAGCACCTATAAGATTTACTAAGGCACAACCATCTGCAACAACAACTAAACATATAAAACCAGTGGTTTACTAGGAAAACATCGTTGAACATACAACATCTAATTTCATGGGCTGCGCCATATTATTAGATAACCCTATTTTTTTCGGACGTACTATATATTCGTGAGCTCAAAGTATATGTTTGCTATATATTATATATATATATATATATATATATATATATATATATATATATATATATATATATATATATATATATATATATATATATATATATATATATATATATATATATATATATATATATATATATATATATATATATATATTATATATATATATATATATTTATATATATATATATATATATATATATATATATATATATATATATATATATATATATATATATATATACATCTTCTCTTTCTTCTTTCTTGCCAATCCCTGGAAAAATTCCTGCGAACGCCCCGTGATATGGTTATGATATGGTTATGATATGGTTATGATATGGTTATGCTGTTTGCGTCCAAAACAACTTACGTAACATATTTGGGCATTTGTTTACTAAACTAATCCCCCTGGTGAGCAGCACGATTTGTTGACACCTTGTGTCGGTTGTGTATATACCCGCCGCGCTTACTATCTCCCAGCGGTAGTCTAGGTTAACCGATATCATGGAACTATCTCCCAGCGGTAGTCTAGGTTAACCGATATCATGGAACTATCTCCCAGCGGTAGTCTAGGTTAACCGATATCATGGAACTGCACTTATCGGTCGCGCTGGTGAACGTGACAGCGGAGAATTGACCTAAATGTCCCACTTTTAAAATACATTCTGAGTAAACCACCGGCGTGAACTACGCACTCTTTTAGAAAACCGATTTTTAAAACGGTGTTTTTAAGAGTGATATGTTTTTAAGAGTGATATGTTTTTAAGAGTGATACGTCTAACATCAGATCTGGGGATGTGTGGACCGAGGTCCGGTCCATGCCGGCGCCCCGAGCTCACCACGCCTCCTGTGTCGCCGTCGGCCGGCTGTTCGTCTCCGGCGGGGTGGCTTCTAATCGCGCCGGCACCGACACCTTCTGGTAGGTTTCGGACAGGGGCATAGTCCAGTCTATCTACTGAAGAACCCGCCAGAAATTGCAGCATAATGTTTCTCTTCTGTTTTGTTATTAGAAAGGTCTGCCGAGTCAGATACTAACAAAAAGTCTCGAAAAATCTACGCAGGCGGATATAATTTTTCGCACAAATCCAAAATGGCCGCCATACAAACTTCATTTGGCCATATCTCGAATTCTAATTAATATTTTCCACTGATTCTAAATGCTAAACTCTGGTTTTTAATACCACCAGAAGTCAGCCATTCAAACGCATTGTGATCTGATTTGGTTGTTGTTTCATATACATAAATTAAAAATAGACGCAAAAAAAATTCACAATAATTCTACTTCTCGATTACACGTTTTGATTACGTCAAATGTTAAGAAATAATATAAGGCTTCTGGTGGGATCAGGGAATGTCTTGGTAGGTTTCTGATGGACGGGGGATGGCATGACTTCTGGAGGTGGCAGTTACTAGCTGAGAATGTGAGAGGATGTCTTGGTTGTCAACATACATAACAAACACAGGATTTGTGTATCTTGTTTTTTACCCGTAAATATAATTGTAAATAAAACTATGTTTTTGAAAACCACCGGATGCCATCCGCGTTCTTGGTTCCGTAGGCAATATGACCCAACCAGTGACTTCTGGTCGCAAGCAGACGACACGTCGAGCCTTTTGCCGCGCGTACGACAGCGTCACCTGATGAGTGAATACAGAGGTAGACTATATACTTTCTCAGGTGAGTACGTGAGTACTTCGTATGGAATGACATCCTAGATGACGTGTTATAATATACATTTAAGATATACGTATACTGTACATATAAAATACATCAACTAATATAAGTATCATCGACTTCAGAAATACGCAGGTCTCTACTTGACGTCGGTCTCGCAGTTTCTGTTTTCTTCAAATTTCATAAATAAATACAGCGTTTCCTAGACATTTGTCAACTTATTTCTCCCAGGCACCACTATTTGTAACTGGCTAGCTTACGCAATCGGGTAATGTTTCTATATTTACCGCGCTGAAATCCCGGCGCGCACGGAACACCGTTAAATCTGTCTCACTGGTGAAGTTGCTGACGTGATGTTTCAGCGAACTACTCCGGAAAGCCGACGGCCCCACTTATTTTCCCAGACTCCCGTGCCGTTCCAAACTCCTTAATATATATATATATATATATATATATATATATATATATATATATATATATATATATATACACACACACACATATATATATATGTATATATATATATATATATATATATATATATATATATATATATATATACATATATATATACATATATATATATACATATACATATATATATATATATATATATATATATATATATATATATATATATATATATATATATATATATATATATATATATATATATATATATATATATATATGTATGTATATGTATATGTATATGTATATATATATATATATATATATATATATATATATATATATATATATATATATATATATATATATATATATATATATATATATATATATATATATGTATGTATGTATATGTATATGTATATGTATATGTATATGTATATGTATATGTATATGTATATATATATATATATATATATATATATATATATATATATATATGTATGTATGTATATGTATATGTATATGTATATGTATATATATATATATATATATATATATATATATATATATATATATATATATATATATATATATTGTGTCCGTTTATTGTTCTCGTATTTTGATGGTGAACGAAAAGTGCTGCTTTCCCTTTAAGAGCGACTAGTTTTTAGATTAATATGTCGTAATTGTTTATTGGGATTGCTTGAATGAAGAACATATTTGTACCTTTTGTCGTACGTTCTTTGAGATGAGTTTCCATTATCCATTATTTGAAAAGTAATAAATTAGAATATTCTTTTTGCGGTTTAAGGTAGCTCTCTAACTCCGGATGGTTCAGTAAGAGAAACATAGAGCTATTGTAATGTCTTTCTTAATGTCCAAACAATGACGTGGGATTCAAAGATTTAAACAGTTTTTTTAATGTTTTAAAGGTTTTAAGTTGACATTAATTTATTTTCGCCTCATTCTTGCCTATCTGAAATCTAAAATCCACCTTAGTGGAAAATTACCAGTAGCCACACCTTTAACCGCGGCGACCACAGCAAACACTGCCACGTAACGCGTCCCCGGGGTGCTAGTCGACTACCAGCAACACCGCTGCTCCCGAGGACCTGGGGCTGCGGCTTGTTAGAAGGGACAGGAAGGAGCCTGCCGCGAGTGGCCGGTTCCCTAGACGCGGAGAGTCGACTGGTGCATCCCTGGGAAGGAGTGGGAGTGTATGACGTCAGCTGGGATACGTAGCAGTCGTCAGCGCCTGGTTGTTTATGATTGAGTCGGCTATAATTATGTTTGGTATGAGGCGGTTTATCGCGTCGATGTCGACCCAATTTTCGATGCAGTCGTCAGTTACAGCGTATTGACGGACAAGGCGCCGCGCCGTCGCCGCTCGTTTCACAGATGCAGACGGAAATAAAGTTATCACGGACATTTAGCACCACGATGCAGAAAGACGCAAAGCTTGTCGAAGAGGGAATCGATATCACGTTTCGGATGCGGACGTAAGAAAACGCAGCGCGGCTATAAATATGAAATACGCCGTTTGTCGCCGTCTTCTGTACTACCTTATTTGGTCCTCGGTTCAGTGATGCTTATCCAAGGACAAATTCAAGGTCATGCTGTCGGGATAACTAACAATCAAACGTCAGAAAACATTACATTGCAACAGTAGTTTACGTTAATGTTGTCCGCTGTTTAGATCGTAATCATAATCATCATCATAATCGTTATCATTGACATTATAATCGTCGTCATTGTCGTCGTCACCGTCATCATCAGCATCATTATCATCATCATGTGGTGCCATCTCTTGGAAGGTTGGCTCTCGCGGATCGCTCCTGACTAAATGAGCATACACAGGTCAGCCCCGTCCATCCATCCGTCCGTCCGTCCGTCCGTCCGTCCGTCCGTCCGTCCGTCCGTCCGTCCGTCCGTCCGTCCGTCCGTCCGTCCGTCCGTCCGTCCGTCCGTCCGTCCGTCCGTCCGTCCGTCCGTCCGTCCGTCCGTCCGTCCGTCCGTCCGTCCGTCCGTCCGTCCGTCCGTCCGTCCGTCCGTCCGTCCGTCCGTCCGTCCGTCCGTCCGTCCGTCCGTCCGTCCGTCCGTCCGTCCGTCCGTCCGTCCGTCCGTCAATCCATCCATCCATCCATCCATCAATCCATCCATCCATCCATCCACCAATCTAGCCATTCATCCATCCATTCTGCCGTCAACCATTCCTTCTTACAATTTCGTGTCTGAGAATGCGACCAAACTATTTGTGTTTCTGGGTTTTGTTAAACAGCATGTGTCTTTATTCCAGCCCGCACGACAACCTCCATATTAGTGAGTTCAGCTATGTCAAAGTCTTATTTGCGTGTCACCGTAATTAACGTGATAATTGGCAAAGCTACGACAGAGGAACAACCGCGCACAGAATTGCAGGACGTGCAGTGAGTAACCCGGACGTTGCTTCGACCCCGCGAAACTTCGCGAGACTTTTTCTGACTTTGAATCATTTAGATTATAATTGGAATTGAAATGTCAATTCCAATTCCAATGTCGGAATTGGAATTGTGTTTTGTTTTTAAAAGTAATTGTAACTGGAATTGATGAGAATGTAATTGGTATTTTCAATTACTTTTCAATCACTTTTTAATTACTTTTCAATTACTTTTTCATTACTTTTCAATTACTTCGTGTAACTTTTTAACTCAGTTTATTCGCTACAAATAATCAATCAAATATAATATGTTGCTTATATCTAATTTCTTTGTCATTACGTATCACAATATGCAGCAATTAAATAAAGCTGCTTTAAAAATAGATGCTATATTTTGGCGTTGACTATGTCTGCGGCTGCTCTGTTCAAATACTTTTATTTCGATATGGAATTGATAATTGGAATTGGAATTGGTATTTTATAATTGGAATTGAAATTGGAATTTTAGGTGGAATCTGAATTGGTATGTAATTGAAATTGGAATTGTTATAATGTAATTGTAGTTATGCAGTATCGTACATTTCATACGTTGCTAGATTGTGGACTTGGCTGACATCAGATGTTAAATAGAAACATTACTTTAAAATTGTAACCAGCATGGAATAATCACCGACATAAAATGTAATCAAATTAATTTCATTTGGCAAAGCGTCGTCTCGACGCGTAAGGCAAGCCTAAATGTTCAATTAGCGTAAATGTTTCCGTATGTGCGAAATGCAACCTTCGTTTCTTTTCGATACGAAAGTTATGGCTTACATCAGTCATGGTGCACTGGTTGAACAGTTTAGCTTACACTGTTAACTTGATCACGACATCTGACCCACAACTAAGAAATGTTTCATGTTAGCTAACGTTTACTTGAATCATCTGTACAACATATATGTAGTTTATATTTCTTCGCCTTTTCTGTTAACTCTACAAAATCAAACAGGAGGATGTCCCAATATTGTTCTTACCTAAAACAACTCATGAATAACGCTATTTTTACAATGTTGCTATACACAAGTTCAACTGGTTCTAGTTTTTAATCTAGCTCACATAGTGTCTTACAATGTCTTGCATATTGAATGGATCTCACGAAAACCCAAAAAACTAACTGGCTAAAGAAATGATCCAGATGATGTCCTTTACTGTTTTTGTTCGACGGACATACAAAAACGGTTTCATGAAATAATGTCAAAAATGCAATTAAAATGTCACATTTATTGATCGAAAGAACATTTGTTTCAAAACATAATGCAAAAACCAGTGATGGTGCTAAAATGAAATTGTAAAACGATTGTACCGGAGTACACCGTTTTGAAGAACAATTTCCAAATGTCCCAATCATTCGCGCCCCCCACCCCCACCCTCTCCCATCCTCCACCCGGCCCAGTTTCCGCGATGACGACATTGAGGGACACATAGTTGTAAATAAAACCCTTGTTACCGAAACTGGTCTTTCTAAATGTGTCTTGTCGTAGATTGTTGAGAAAACATATCGTCTTGTTCTTATCGGAACCTCGTCCGTCATAGTCGACATAATCACTCCAGTGACGTGTGTGTGCACGGCTCTCCGTGTCATTGAAGTATTCGTAAGAATATTCATGTGTGGGTGCTTTATAGGTTGACACCAAACTATATCGTCGCGGCGACGGGGCGATGGCTACGTCTTTATAGGTTGACACAAAACTATATCGTCGCGACGACGGGACGATGGCTACGTCTTTATAGGTTGACACAAAACTATATCGTCGCGACGACGGGGCGATGGCTACGTCTTTAGAATATGTCAAAGTTGTTTCATTTCACGCGCGATGTCGCTTCAAAAGAGAATCTATTACGACGTCGCCGCGATGCGTCGTGACGACGTAGCGTTTACACGAGGCGATCAAGCAGCAATCGGCATTGGCTCGTATTAATCTAGCTTTAAAGAATGTGTTTGTTTCGATTAATCCCAAGGCTTTTCATAGTACAGTATTGAATACAATGGTTGAACTACTGAGTAGTGCTGTTCCGATTAATTGATTTAGATTGATTGATTGGTTCTTGTTGTTCGAACTAGGAATCAATCACAATATTGAGTGATCGATCAGTTTCGATTAAATTCATTCTGAATTTCATTCCCTGTCGTTCCATGACTTTTCTGTCCGAGGTTGTGAAAAGACAATGAAGACAAACATGACAGAAAGAGAAGATTTCTGGTTGGCTATTCTGCCCAGTTACTGGCCAATGAAAGCCTTCGTATCATTAACTTAGTTGACAACGGCGTCAAAGAAGTCGGGCGTGGAAGGAAGGACTGAAGTCACTTTCTCGAATCCCGTCGCTGGTTCGCGAGGTGGCAGGGAAGGAGGGGGCAGGGAACGAAGTGGCAGGTAACGAGTTGGCAGGGAACGAGGTGGCAGGGAACGAGTTGGCAGGGAACGAGCGAATAACGAATAAGAAAGAATCGGACGCGAGTCTGCTCGACGAAGCTCCGCTGTCAATCGCCTGGGTCCGGCGAGCGAGCGAACCACGCATGTCTACGTACATACATCGACATGTTTACCGTGTCCACTACGTACTGGACATGGTGAAACCGCAAATAAAGTAAAAACCATCAAACCGTTTTGTTTATCTTTCATTGATAAATATTATTACAGAAATACAAATAAAAACAGTTATGTTTTTCAAAAATATTGATTACCTGATCATTGATCGATCATCGATCGGTTAGATAAACCAAAGATCGATCATGAACATTTTACCATTTCCCAACACTGCTACTGAATGAGAATAACGGACGGTTTTACATACAAAACATAGGATATCATTATTACAGTATTTATTAGTATGGTGTTACGTAAGTACACCTAAACATCATGTGGTTGACAGACGATCCTGATGACATTCAATGTGTGCTTACACATCCCATCGTGTCTTCACGTGAAATTGGGAGCAGATAGTCTGATTCGACCCGTAGGCTGCCGGGTCGTAATTCCCGTCTTGAGACAGAGGTCATCACTCCTGCGCAACATAATTTACCCCCTGTGCGGGATCTCTTACTTCCGCTGGCATAGCCATCGGGTAAAGGGGCACCTGCAGCTTTTCGCTTACCCTTAGAAACAAACATATTTACTGCCTGTTTATGCAGTTGGCAATTTGCATAAATTGTTGTGAAACTACCAGATCGGCTCTCGACTTCCGTGTCTCGAGGCACGCGGCATAGCGAACACTAACCTGGGAAGTATGTCACCAACCAATGTGTACATAATAGTCAATTACACGTAAAATTCATCAACTGTAACATTGTCTTTAGTCGTATATTCATTTAGTGTAGTGAATTGGGTAAATGAAAACTGACGGAAACTGTCCAGCCATCGAACAGAAGCAATATATTATATATATATATATATATATATATATATATATATATATATATATATATATATATATATATATATATATATATATATATATATATATATATATATATATATATATATATATATATTATATATATTATATATATATGTGTATATATAATATATATATATATAAACATATATATGTATATATACGTGTATATATCAAGATCAAACCATGAACATAAGAACATAAGAACATAAGAACATAAGAACATAAGAACATAAGAATATAAGAATATAAGAATATAATGCATGACAACTGTGAATAAAATGTTGATTGATCCCTGGAGACCAGCACTAACTAAGACCTGAAAGATCGCTGGCGCACAGGCCACCACTGATCTCAGCAGCGGGGAGTCTAACTCTGCTACCACAAATATAGACTTCTGTACTCTGAAGTACTTTCTGAGCGCACGGTCGTGCTTAATTTCGCTGAAAAATTCTGATTTCAGTGCGATTCGAGAAATAAATTAATCAGATACAGCATTGTAAATAAACCGTCGAATCACAAAACTGGAACTAGGCAGGAATGTGTCATGTCATTAAAAGATAATCGTAGAGTTTTTGGAAAGGACCGTTTGTTCTGAACAAATGTGGAATACAAATATATGTATCTAGTGTAGGTTGGATATCAGAACTGATAAATTCTCATAGAGGATTCTCGATAAGCCAATGGTTTTCTTGTCCACTTGCCATCTGTTTTTTGCTTTGGCTGGCAATCTGTTTATAAAGAGTCCCGTGTCAACCTGCGTGGTGGCACAGTGACAATGGCAATCTGTTTATAAAGAGTCCCGTGTCAACCTGCGTGGTGGCACAGTGACAATGTTCATATAATAAAGCATGATAATCGCAGTGATAACAAAGATGGCTGTGGTTGCAGGCGTGACGGTGACGCGCAATGGTCGACGGGCAACGGAAGTGGAGGACGAACAACTGGCGGCGTTCGACTGCACTAAGGGAAACATCGACACCAAGATCACGGGCATGTGGGACAGAAGTCTTCCCTCTATCCCACAACCACGCGGGGACGCAGACTGTGTCGTTCTAGGTAAACCGATGAGCACACGTTGAATGGCAACTAGTTAGCACCCGTCAGTGTTCTTGATTCCGCTTCTACTCTTTGAGTTGGACTCTCGATAAGCCAATGGTTTCCTTGTCCACTTGCCATCTGGGCCTTTGCCCTGGGTGGTAATATTGTTAAATCTTGCTAAATCTTGTTAAATCTCTTATGCACTGGAATAGAGTTCGCTAGTGACTATTATATGCCAGTTTTAAAACATCACTGGAACTGGCTTTGGCATGAAATCTTTCTAGACGTGCTTTGTGGTAGTGGTGCGTATTGATTGCAATTCGATGAAATACTTGTTACCGATTTAATGAATTCCAACCAACGTCGTAGCTGTAAGGACAACACAAGTTTAGTTACATTTACAAACACATTTGTTGGTGACAAGGTACCTTTCATACAATGGTTCTCGATTTGTTTTTATATCGTTGCCCTCTATTTACAAAACTGTCTTCATAGCGACTCCCGTCCGATCCCAGCGGGTTTCCAATATGCCAACCTCTGTGGAATTGCCAAACGATCCACACCCTGAAATAATGTTGTCAAACAACCTGCTCCTAGCCACCATTTTGAGAACCACTGGTGTAATCCAACACAGGCACAAAACCTAACTGTAAATAATTACACACTGCGCCGTGCAAACATCAGGAAACCACTAAGATGTCACAAACAGGACGCAGCTCTGAGCGGGTGCTAAGTTGTTTTGTCAGAAGGAGGCTCAAATATAAGTCCTCGCGGTTTTAAGACGATTACGTAAGTAAGTAAACAATTATAATGCTGAAGTAGGCTTCGGACTGTCTGTGAAATTAATATCTACATTGTTAATTTGTAGTCAACAGTGAACTACTTTGACCTTCACTGTTTACCAAAGTTCTCCGTTGCCCACACCACAGTTACGTGCTTCATTCAGTTATGTCCTATTAATAATCCACATCACATGTTCGATGCTGATGTAATTTTAACTACACTTGACTCTACCCAATCACGCGTTCTCAAGTATTGCTGATAAGTACGGAGCAATAATAACAAAATACCTTACCAAACCAACAACGTGCCCATCCGGCAACCACCCACCCACCCACCCACCCACCCACCAATTGCTGATGCGGTTATTTTGTGACAAATCACCATAAATGTCGCCTGAACATTCACGGCAGACTGTTGGTAAATACAGTTCACTGGTTATTTTAGATTTAGTAAACGTATATTTTTCGACCTGGGCGGGACAAATTTAGATGCTGCTGTCAGTCTGGAAACGTCTAGTAGAATATTAGCCGGGACAAATCTGTGAATGATCCCAGCGTGTATCGTACACGACGCCGTAAATATCCCGCTCTCCTGTCCAATTACTGCAGACAAGGTTCACCTCGGCAGACTGAGAGATCCATCTGTTCACCTCGGCAGGCTCACGTCCATTCATCTATACAGCGTAAGCTGCGCAAACAACTGGGGAATGCAATCTATAAGTTTTACAACTTCTTGCATTTCCCTTCAACATTTTCTGATTATAATTGTTGTTATTATACATATATTCATTCTTCTACTTTTAGTGGTAGCTAAGTTAGCTTACAACTATGTTTATTGCTTAAAATTTATTTGAACATTGTATATGTATATATATATCGATTATGTTGAATAAAATTCAGTAAAAAAAGTAAAAAATTAAGTTTCCACTGTTCGACATTAAACTACATTCTGGGGTGTCTGTCGATGGGACAGCCGCTAATTTTATAGCTGCGTCTTTGTGAATCAACGATCTAACTTGCAGAGAAACCATGTTTACAAAATAAATGGCTTAACCATTTGCATAGTTCCATACAAGGAGAAAATACGTTGGCGTGGAAAAATTTGCTCAACGTATGTAATCTGTATTACACAACGAGACAAAACTATTACAAACTTTGTAAACAGTTAAAACCAAAACATTGAGAGTAGCTGAGGAAAGCCCTGCCAAAAACACCCTTATCCAGATACTACAGATAACACGTGACAACGCACGATCACATAGACATATCGCGTTTCACCTCAATATATTTAGGATGTTACGTTGTGTTGGCAATACTTAAAATAATATACTCTGATATGCGACAATTAAAGAGCATTCCCAAGATGTCACATTCCTCGGGTCCGTACCGAATCCATCTCCCGATCAACATCCTCCGTCATCCCCGCACACGCTGAATCATCCGATATTTTGGGGGTTTAGTGACTGCGAATATACCTTCCCCGACTTGTTTTCTTGCCCTGATGCACACCTGTACGTCGTGGCGACAGGTGGGCCGTGTTAGCGTCCGTGCCAATTACGTCGGCCGAGCCAGACGGGTTCACGCGGATCAGTCGGTCTGGTGGATTCACACCGGCCGAGCACTCCCCAGCACTCGGGGTGAGTTGGCCGGTCAGAGCGTACACCGGCGGTACATTCTCGCTTGTTCAGCACATTGAAGGAGCAGTTTTGAAAAAATTGCCGATGTGTGCATATAATTACTTTTGGCTTCGTTTCACCTCAGCTGGTGGTTCGGTGAATGAGTCCGAGTTAAGATCCTCGTTTTAAAGTGTATGCGTCTCTTCAAGGAAACGCGCCTGGCATGTTGTTTTAACTTGACACGAATGCAGAACATCCTTTCTATGACACATAGTGAGCACGCCGTGAACACGCCGTGATTACGCCGTGAACACACAGTGAACACGCCACGAACACGCTACGAACACGCCGCGAACACGCAATGCACACGCCGTGAGCTCGCTGTGAACACATCGTGTACACGCCGTGAACACATCGTGAATACACCTCAACATTCCTAATTTATTTGCCAATGAAACGTATCCAGATGTCTTTTTGACTGCCATTCAATACAACATTTAACAAGACTGCCATTCAATACAACATTTAACAAGACTGCCATTCAATACAACATTTAACAAGACTGCCATTCAATACAACATTTAACAAGACTGCCATTCAATACACCATTTAACAAGACTGCCATTCACTACACCATTTAACAAGACTGCCATTCAATACAATATTTAACAAGACTGCCATTCAATACAACATTTAACAAGACTGCCATTCAATACAACATTTAACAAGACTGCCATTCAATACAACATTTAACAAGACTGCCATTCAATGCAACATTGAACAATTATGCCATTCAATACAACATTTAACAAGACTGCCATTCAATACAACATTTAACAAGACTGCCATTCAATACACCATTTAACAAGACTGCCATTCAATACAACATTTAACAAGACTGCCATTCAATACAACATTTAACAAGACTGCCATTCAATACAACATTTAACAAGACTGCCATTCAATACAACATTTAACAAGGCTGCCATCCAATACAACATTTAACAAGACTGCCATTCAATACAACATTTAACAAGACTGCCATTCAATACAGCGAGTTCCAGGTGGTCAACTGATCAAACGAAGCCGTTGGCTTTTATCGAGAATCCAACAATTGTTAAGCAGTGGCATATCTCGGATCTCGCAAAGGGAAGGCCCGGGGGGGGGGCAAGGGGGGCAAGCTTTAGCTTACCACCCCATCACGTAGTGGGGCAACAGGTTACATACGAAAATAAAGTAAGCTAAACGGGGTAATGGACCAATGCCCCCCACCCCCCCCCATATAAATACGCCACTTTTTTAACCTGTGTTTGGTCAGCCCTTCTCATATATACATGTAAATTCTGTTTTAAAACATAATGACACTGCTTTCATTTGACACATAATGACACTGAATATATATAGTGACACTTCTGTCATTTGACACATAATGACACTGCTGTCATTTGACACATAATGACACTTCTGTCATTTGACACATAATGACACTGCTATCATTTGACAAATCAGTAGATTAATTGCCCACAGTGTAGACGAGTGTGTTCTCGTGTATAACCTATACTTGTTCTTGTACTATAGGTGTTGTGTTTTCTCTCTGTCAGGACACAGTCTGTACGTGCTGGGCGGACGGCGCTACAGCGAGAAGACGGACGTGCTTCAGGTGGACCGCTATAGCGTCAAGGGCAAGAAGTGGACCAAGTGTTTCTCACTGGGTGAGGCGAACTTCACGAGCGTCGACTGTTGTGTGCTGCGGGTGCCCTCGTCCAACCCGCACTTCAGTAACCTCTCTCGGGCCATCAGCAGCAAGTGGGTGATGTGGTAGGGCGGTGTAAATGGGCACGGTGTAGAGGGGCACGGAACAGGACGGTGTGTCGGTGTAGAGAGGCACGGAACAGGACGGTGTGCCGGTGTAGAGAGGCACGGAACAGGACGACGTGTCGGTGTAGAGGGGCACGGAACAGGCGGTGTGTCGGTGTAGAGAGGCACGGAACAGGACCGCGTATCGGTGTAAAAGGGCACGTAAATGCACATCCTCACGACCGACAAAGTATGCCAGTACAACACAGTATTATAACACAAAATCGGCTTGTGCGATACATCCCAGATGAGACACAGTTATTGCACACTAGGTGGCAGCACTTTGAACGCCAACGTTTTACAGAGGACAGTGTCTTGAGTGAAACGTTTCACGCAACAGACAACGTTTGCGCAATCTTTCATGACTACACTTTCCTGCCTTGCACAAAAAACTTATTTTTAATTTTTAAATGAATATGTCATTTGTGTAAATAGAAGACAACTGCCAGTGTGGAACTATTTTATGTGGCTCTTCAAAGTTGGGTTGAGTAACAGGCCTCGCAAAACAGCGCCTAATTTAAATACAGCTTGGCATATGACTTGAAGCAAAGTTCGTTGTACGTACGATAGCCGGTTCTTGCATATTAATACCAGTTTCTATACTTTGACTTCAGATGGACATTTTCGCGTTGTCGATGCAACATTCTGAGATGTCATTTTATAATTTAACGATCGCAAAGGAATTGTCCTTCGTTTTTATTGTGCATCCCCAATCGACTGAAATATACAGCTATGATTCATTTGATCATATTATTATTTGATTATAATCTGTATTTGTTTCTTATTTTATGAAAAAAAAATATGTCAAAGAAGTGTGTCGTTGACAGAGCAGAGACAGGATAAATCCCACAGTGACGACAGTACCACTTTCGTTGAAAAAGGAGAACCGATTGGAGATATTGGGAATCAGAAAAATAATTCATATAATTCTTTCGCCCATTCATTCATTTACTGAATCGTGTTCTCACGTTGGTAATTACATGTAAGGTAGTTACCAGCATTTGCATCAGCCGGGTTATGGATCAAGATTTAACAAAATTGACATCCCAAACAACAAGTTCCAGATGGCAAGTGGACAAGGAAGCCATTGGCTTATCGAGAGTACAACAATGTACTTATCTATGTGTATCCCGCCCTTATCAAATATCTGTCAATTCTATTTTAAAACATATTCACACAATCATTTGGCAGTTTGTTCCATTCGTTTATCACCCTCTGTGAGAAAGAGTACTTTCTCATGTTCAACCTACACAGCTCCTTAACTAATGCTGCTTTGTGTCCTCTAGTTCTGCTGCCTTCTTTAAGTTTGAAGAACATATTCCTATCAACATCCTCATAACCGTTCACTATTTTAAACACTTCTATTTGGTCTCCTCTTAGTCTCCTGGTCTCTAGTGTTGTCAAACCACATTATAATAAGCGGCTTTCGTAACTAGCGGGATCGTCGAGGTAAACTTAATTACGTTAACTTGTTTTGTTATAGCTACGATTATTTACACTACTCACACAATAAGCACAATTATAGACCCGGACGGTGACATGTCCGCTGTGTATGGCAGGGTGACACTCTAAAAGTTTACATTTGTTTCAATACCTTACCTTATCATTCTTTAAAGTTTCACGTATCTTTTTCTATTCAGTCGTAGGGTTTCTTTCATAAACGCGCAATATAAATATATATCGCACAGCGAGGGATACCAGCGAAAAATGCAGACAGAGAATAGGCTATCATGACTTTGACGAAAGAAATCTACAGAAATAAACACATACAAAAACAAACATTTTATTCATCTGTAAAAAGTAATATTATTTGCAAAGGAAGAGTTGTACAATTTAGACTGACATACTACATCCTACTGAGTCGTTGCGTATACGTTGTGGCCGAGTGGTATAATACGTAGAGATATGTATCGGAAAATATCATTTGTAAAAAGTGCTACACGGAGCGACGCGGTGGTCCACTAACGTGGATCGAACGATGACCTACTTGTCACAAGGCGAACGCCACAAGGTTTGGCTATCGCGCAAGCAAGAACAAACTAACTCGACAAATTCAACCAAAAACAGTGCTTCGGACTGCAATCACGTTGAATCCAAATTTACTGAAAACACGACACATTGATATGTGTCTAAGGATCCATGGCGGGGAAAAATAAACGAAGGATGAGAGAAATCACAAACTTTGGAAAAATGCTTTACATAAAATTAAATGTAAAAAAAACCCCAGATGAAATCAGACTATTGCGAAACGATTGTAACGCTGTGAAAATGTCACAGTCAAATCGTATTAGTTGTAAGGTACAGTGGACTCCGCTTAATAGAATCACACGCACGCGCGCACACACAAGCACGCGCGCGTACACACGCACGCACGCAACCCCCCCCCCATACACGCACACACACTGGATTGATTACGCATCAGAGCGTGTATGGACCCGGGGTGCAGCTTGTGGGATTTTGCGAGAGGGTTTTTAAACACACGTCATTATATTCCACTCATTCCGCTCCCTGCCCGCCGTAGGTTCAACCTGTTACCAGCTGTCTGCAACGTAACTCAGCTCGGCGTATATCGTGTCTGGTAAGGTGCAAATAACGCATGTAATAACCACTGTCAATCTTGTTTTCTGCTGAGAAAAGACTGACTGTACCGGAAACGTCACTACGAACTTGATATTATTTTGTTAACGAGAGAACCTCGACCACACAAGTGTAATTGCCCTTCTACAGCGGGAATCGTTCCAACGAAAGTGTGAAGTCTGAGCGTGCCATACTAATCGCGTTGTAGGCCTACGGCAAGTTGAATTGTTCAACCGGGTTCACCGTACGAAGTCAGAGCTCGTCAGTAATAGTAAACTGAATGTCCAGAAACCAACACTAAGATTAATTTTACACCGCCCCCAGTTTTTTCATTAAACATAAGTTTAAAATATAATTTGATCGTGATGTAGGACTCAGTCAGATACACTGTATGTAGCACTCGGAGGAGTCGCGTTCTTTCTTTCTTCGTCTCTTCAGTGATCTTCTCGTTTTCGAACAAGACATCCATAGTCTCGTTCATATTAGTTTCCTTGTTGGATCGCGAGTCGTCGAGATTAGTCCGATGCGGGCAGCCACGCCAATAAAAAAAATAGTGTGGTTCATTAATGTGGGCGATGAAGCTATTAGAACAGATAAGAAGTTTATACTACGTAATAATGTATGCTTCAGCATATACACACGCAGATGGCTTTCATATTATAATGACATAATTGTATAATGCTGTTACACCCGCGCCTTAAGCTGATCTTCCTCGTATCTTAAAACATTTGGATGTGCTGACTGAATGATAAATAAATCTTTTCCGGAAAGCGACCAAACCAGTATCATTCCTGAACGATGTTGCAGTAAAATGCGGATCACTTCACGTATATTCCGCTTTTGAGTTAAGCACGTGACAGCTTAGTCACTAACGGGGTCAGTTCGACAATACAAAGGTTCATTAGTCATAAGCTTCACTAGTCTGAAAATGCAATAATTCAAAGTGCTGGTTGTTAGCAACGGCCTCGGATATATGTGAGGCCATCTTACCAGAACTAAGGTCCACAGCTGTGCCATCACCGGAAGTTGCGCCACATGCTCAGGCCATCTTTGTGGTAATGCCTGTTTCCCTGGCGGAAGTTGCGCAATGTGCCAGACTTGTGGTTGCCCGTGCAAATGAGTCATGTCTGTTAGATACATGTCCCGTCGCCTAATACCGTAGGCAATAAAAACAAATGTCTAGTCTTATTTTAGTTAGTTTAACCCGGAAGGTGCTTTAAAAAAAAAATCAAATCAATCTCGGTACTCCGCGAGAGAAAGCAATCTGCGGACGTCGCCTGCGGTCAATCACATTACTGCAGGTGTTGTCGAAGATTTTTCCTTGCGCAAGACGAACAAACAAGCTTCATGTTCCATAACTGGAAATGTTCCACCAGAATTTACCTAAATTAGTTAATTTAGCCTGGAAAAGCGTGCAGGCTACTGGTTTCTGCAATGGTGTATGAATAAATTACTAATTATTTCTAAGCAGGCAATTGGCAATGTTTGAGCTGCAACATTCATCCAAGTGAACGGTTAACATAGTTGACAAAATTAGAACGGAGAAACGCCATATTTTTTTAAGAATTTACCAAAATTTAGTTGCATGCTAAAGTTTTTATTATTGTTTTTATTCAAAAACGTTCCACTTCGAGAAATGTCAAGTAGCAATTTGCACACAAGTACAATTTCATTCCTTGTATTAATACTTTTTTAAAGAGTTGGTCAGACAATCATATCGAACCTAACTTTCCACTCCGATGGTTCGATAGTCGAACAATCTATAACAATCGCACGGCCGAGTAAAATACTAGTGGCAGTGAAATTATTATAATACAAATTTAGCTAATTATTTAGCCTTCGAACTATCGATATGTTTGAAAACAAATGAGATAATTAAATTTTTTTCGTGCACTAAGTCACAAGTAATTAACGCTCAATGCCGATTCAACCACCGCGCCTTAATTAAGTTGCCATTGCCTCTCCACGAGAGGCTGTGCACCGCTTTCACCCACTGGCGGTTTTTTTTATTCCCTCCTCAATTTGATTTTCCGGCTAATCTCACTCCAGACTCATTTCGCAAAAAAAATCGAACTACGACATATTGGCTCGTTAGTGCGCATTTTTTATTTAGTCTTGGTGAATTAATCGGACAAACTAATCAATTATTTTATCGGGTCCGGTCAAACATTGGCGATACAAAAATAGGCATTCTTTTGTTAAACAGTCAACGTGTTTTATTATTAGTATTATTTAGACTATTCAGACTCCACGTATCCGAACAACAACGAATGTGATTCGAGATATGTTAAATCAGCAACAGAGGGGTAGTTTTACTTTGAAAATAACATAAATAAATGTAGAATAAATGTAAAATAAATGCAACCTTGGAAAAATACCAGAAGACAAATACTCTTGAGAAAACATTACCAGGAAGCCTGTCGCAATTACCCACAACAATATTGTTAAATTATTGTAAAACCATCAACAGGTTAAAATATCGCATATCTGTCTAGGATGTAGATATTTTTGAATCAAACCAGCAACCCAATTATCAGACATATTTTAGAAAAGATCTGATAATGTTGATTGCTCAAAAGCAGGCACGCCATGGAAGGACTAGTATGGCGTCAGACCTGTTATTCTCTTTGGCAGTGGATGTTACACATTGACAAAGAGACGTGACAGTCAAACCATTGCAGCAGGCAGGAAAGTCGTACGAATGATACAGGGAAAAGATACAGCAAAAGGCAGGGAAACGATAATCTCTGCAGGGGAATCAAGATAACCCCAATTGTAGGAGCAATCAAAGGGAATTAAACCCGTAGCACACTAGCCGATTTTTCATCGGGGACTGCAGATTTTGCATCGGGGTTACATTTGTCGGGCCATCAGCTCGCAGCACACTAGCCGATATTTTGTCGCCGATATTTTTTTTCGCGATTACACGCCTCTAGTGGCGAATTTGGAATTAAGCAAACATGGCGGTGCTCACACCACACGTGGCGGCGATGCGGAGAAGAAGACAGAAGCTAGCTTTGTTCGTCTTGATTATGCTACGGAGGATAAGGAGACGCAGAAAAGCAAACAGACAAAATCCTTCCGCCTATTGAATTCATCTAAAAATCCACAGTTACACTGTCAACATGTTCTACCAGCAAACTTGTCAATGTGCCTGTCAAATGCAGTTATGTCGGATGATATGATTTTTTTAAAATTACACATATCTAAAATTACTATTCGTTTATAACACACCAGGAAGTCTAACTGAAGCATGATCCCATTTGTCATCGTGGCCGTGGCACTGAGGCCACCATGTTTACAATGACGTTTGTGCGCGTGACTGCAATCACGCTTCCTATTGGTCGCAAATCGCGCGAGCCCCGACAATTTGTCGGAGTCTGCAGCACACTAGCCGACAAGGCCCGCCAGGGCGTCCTGAGATCTAACACTGTCAGATATTATCCGACAAGCCCCGATCTTGTCGGAATTCGCAGCACACTAGCCGACAACTGAAGATTATTTGTCTCCCGACGAAAAATCGGCCAGTGTGCTGGGGGCTTTAGATGGTGTGATCATGTGATGAGAAGATAACATGATTCTGCTATAAAGATGGCACTGAGCAGCCACCTGGAGGGAAAGAGACAGAGAGGAAGGCCCGGGTTACGACGACTCAACAACATCAGCAGCCACCTGGAGGGAAAGAGCCCGAGGGGAATGCCCAGGTTACGACGGCTCATCAACACCAGCAGCCACCTGGAGGAAACGAACACCCTCCTCAAAGACGTTTTAAGAAGAGAACGGTACAAAAACCGTACAGGATGAAGGAAGTTGAATTTTTGGCACACTGACAGGAGTTCTAGTGTCACTTGATTTCCTAACCGGAGTTTGGCGAGTAGGCTAGCATGGTGCCAGAAAAATAATGCCAAATGTGGAAAACGCAGTGCAATCAGCTAAGCCCTGGTAAAGAGTAATATTATATCGTCGAAGCCAAACATATTTGTTTTATGTACCCTGACCCTTCCTTGACCTTTATCGCGGTTCCTTTGCGGCATGGCAAAAACGTCTTTGATGTGATCGAGTCAATAGTCAACAGCAGCTGTTTTAGTGGTTAGCAGTCCTTCTCTTTCATGGTGTTTAAAGTATGGAAAAGCAGGTAATTTCGCAAGAAAACAGGTTGAACTTGCAATCCTCGGTTCCAGCAACTATATGACGACATACAGTTGGTCGCCTTAGCATCCAGGTCCATATACAGACGTGCGTTTGGAACAACCGGCCCCGCTCTTTGGAATGAACCGCCATTTCCCCCTGAGAGGCCCACCATTGACATTATTTAAGAACTACCTAAACACTCACATATTTCAGCACACAGGTGGCAATGTGTAAGATGCTGTATATGACCTTGCCATTGTCGTAGAGGACTTTTCTGTGATGACTTTCTATTTATAAAAATTATATAAACAAATTGCCTTTCGGTTTGTGAAAGTATTGCGTGATTGGCTACTGGAGCCATCGACGGACGCATCTAAAGACCACCAAACACATACCGTCTGTTAGTCGCCAGCAGTTTGTCTGCCGACAAATACTTGGCAACTACCCATCGACCGTCGGCCGACCGATTTTTCGGATGCAAGATGTCCAAAAAATGTGGCCAATTGTTGGTGGAGAACTTACACATAACGACTACATTTAAGTTGCCAACTGAAAAAGTAGTCGCCAACATGTTGACAACTGAAGAATCGGTGTTCTTACGGCGAGCTTATGAACTTTGACTAATTAATTGATTGATTGATTGATTGGTTGATTGATTCATTGATTGGTTGATTGATTGATTAGATGATTGATTGGTTGATTTATTGATTGATTGGTTGATTGATTGATTGATAAAATAAATATAAACACACGCAACACCACTGTCCATCACGAGGGCAGTCCGACTTTCAATCAGTCTTGTAGATCGACGCGAAGACCGACAACAGAATCAGCTACTTTTATAAACATGCCTTTCGTGCGCACTCTTCAACACGGCATCACGTTAACCGTGATTAGCGTCAATGACAATGACTGATACGTACTTATGAACTTTGACTAATTAATTGATTGATCGATTGATTGGTTGATTGATTGATTGATTGGTTGATTGATTGATCGATTGATTGATTAGATTATTGATTGGTTGGTTGATTGATTGATTGATTGATTGGTTGGTTGGTTGGTTGGTTGGTTGGTTGGTTGGTTGGTTGGTTGGTTGGTTGGTTGGTTGGTTGGTTGGTTGACTGAGTGATTGATTTATTTATTGATTGATGGATTGATTAACTGATTGATTGATTGATTGATCGAATGATTGTTTGATTGTTTGATTGATTGATTGATTGATTGATTGATAAAATAAATATAAACACACGCAACACCACTGTCCATCACGAGGGCAGTCCGACTTTCAATCAGTCTTGTAGATCGACGCGAAGACCGACAACAGAATCAGCTACTTTTATAAACATGCCTTTCGTGCACACTCTTCAACACGGCATCACGTTAACCGTGATTAGCGTCAATGACAATGACTGATACGTACAATCGCTGCCGCTGCGAGGCCCACTACATGGCGCACTGTTTGAGTTACTAAGAATCTCCAGAAACGAGACTTCAACTCTGGTCTCCCGATACGGCGGAGTGTAATGCATAACGGTCGTCAATATGCCGAATTCTGTGGTTTTATTCAATGCGAACAAAATGCATTCACTGTTTGCGGGATTGACATGTTGACTCTTTGACAGTCACGTGATGCCCTAGGGGAACACCCAGTACCTTGCCAGTACACCGTCCTTTTTAGACTTCTGTCTAAAACGTACCCATTTCAAATTTAGTGAATTTCAATATATACCCTTTAACGTGCACAAACGCTTAGGTGTTATGGTGGTGATTGTCCCGGCGCTGGGACAGGCGTGTTAATGTTTTGCAGAAACTGTCAATATTTATGACAGTGAAGCTTCCGAATGAATTAAGAGTTATGTTTGGCGAAAGCGTCACCGTGTCAGTCAGACAGTGAGAGGAATCTATGGCAAGACGTTTAATAAGTGTTCATGATTATAAGAAATGGTAAGTAATTGTGTTCTCTATTCTCCAGTTGTGTTTCTGGACAAACGTAGATAATAGAGTAGTACTTTTATAATCCAATACAACTGCGTGCATGAATCGACAATGCCTTTACGTGCATTTGTAACACAATTTGCCATTGACGACTAAGTTCTACAGTTTGACCACCCGTTTATCCGGCAGAGGGCGACTGGGTGATGTTCTGATACTTTTGTTAGTTCCTGGTCTACAGGGGGCGCCACTGTTCTGACTAGCCACAGGGAAAGCTAACTTATTGGAGGTCGATTCCTGTACAATTAAACCTAGTCAATACTTAATACTACTAATTCATTGATGTGAATTTGGCAAGACATTTTAAATGTCATGTATCATGGTTGAAAAGTCCAAACAATCATGTGCCCTATTCATTTGTTTGTAGGGACCTCCCCAGTTCATTTGTTTGTAACTTATTGCCTCCCCAGTTCATTTGTTTGTAGGGGCCTCCCAAGTTCAATTTGCTCTAGTCTCATTTCAGCCTAATTTCACACACAAAAAAACAAACGTATCTAGTTTCGGTGAAATCATCTGACAAATTATTAAATTATTTATCTCCATCTCCCTCTTCCCGTTTCGTCTCTCTCCGTCTCTCTTCGTCTCTCTCCGTCTCTCTCCGCCTCTTTCCGTCTCTCTCCGTCTCACTCTCTCTCCGTCTCCCCTTCTATTTCCTGTCTGTCTGTCTGTCTGTCTGTCTGTCTGTCTGTCTGTCTGTCTGTCTCTCTCTCTCTCTCTCTCTCTCTCTCTCTCTCTCTCTCTCTCTCTCTCTCTCTCTCTCTCTCTCCGTCTCTTTACGCATCGCTCCGTCTCTTTCCGTTCTCCCCCCCCTCTCTCTCTGTATTTATCGATTCAGAAATTTCCCACTATCGGAGTTCACGGGGGAATAGTTGTTACAGAGTGTTAAGTTAGGTATTAAGGTGAAACGTGTGAAATGTATGCATGAACCAGTAAGTGAAGCGGAAAACACTTAGGATGTCTATTTGATTTGATAACAGTAAATAAATATTGTTTGACGTCAGAACCCATTGTCTGACATTGTCTGACATTGCTTTAGGTCATGCACGTGGCGTACGGACGCCCTGCCGCAGTGCGATCACTGCCGCAGTGCGATCACTGCCGCAGTGCGATCACTGCCGCAGTGCGATCACTGCCGCAGTGCGATCACTGCCGCAGTGCGATCACTGCCGCAGTGCGATCACTGCCGCAGTGCGATCACTGCCGCAGTGCGATCACGTATCTTTCCTTCTCTCCTCTAAGGCTTGGGGGACGGGTTGGAAGGCAACATACACACTTCATATTTCATGTCGTCAGAATTTTGCTGTAATGTTGTAATGACTAGAAACATATGGTAGTTGTAATGTTGTAATGGCTGGATACGTGTGGCAGTTGTAATATTGTAATGGCTGGATATATATGACAGTTGTTGTAATGTTGTAATGACTGCACGCATATGGCAGTTGTGGTGTTGTAATGACTGGACACATGTGGCAGTTGTTGTAAAGTTTCAATGACTGGGACATATGTGGTAGTTGTTACAATGTAGTAATGACTGGACATATATGACAGTTGTAATGTTGTAATGAATAGACACATATGGCAGTTGTAATGACTGGACACGTTAGACAGTTGTAATGTTGTAATGACTGGACATGCATGGTAGTGTTGTAATGACTGGACATATATGGCAGTTGTTGTAATGTTGTAATGATTGGACACATATGGCAGTTGTAATGATGTAATTACTGGACATATATGACAGTGTTGTAAAGACTGGACATATGTGGCAGTTGTTGCAATGTTTTAATGACTGGACACATATGGCAGTTGTAATGACTGGAAACATGTGGCAGTTATAATTTTGTAATGACTGGCAGTGATGTAATGACTGGACATATATAACAGTTGTTGCAATGTTTTAATGACCGGACACATATGGCAGTTGTAATGTTGTAATGACTGGACATATATGGCTGTGTTTTTTAACTGCGTGCAAGGCCGTATTAATTTAGATTTCAATAACACGAAATCAATGTTGAGGTTCATACATCGCGACCCAGCGGCTATAATATTAGTCAATTGTGGTCAGGAGTTCTAGATAGAGTACAATGAGAAGTGTGTACTCGAGCGGCGAGACAAGTGCGCATATATGTCTGGCAATAGAAATCACGAAGCCGCAATTACTGATGCTACAGGAAATGATCGACAAAGCTTTGCATTCAGGTCCTGCTATTATTAACAACCCTATAAGTACGTAACCGATCAAAACTATCAGTGATCTCATATCAGTGATCTCATATCAGTAACCGCTGCCAACAACAATCTTTCACTGTAGCATGTGGCGGCCACGGGCTACTTGTCTCGTACAACGTTATGTGTGTTCGATGTGGCGGCCACGGGCTACTTGTCTCGTACAACGTAAAGTGTGTTCGATGTGGAGGCCATGGGCTACTTGTCTCGTACAACGTTATGTGTGTTCGATGTGGCGGCCACGGGCTACTTGTCTCGTACAACGCTATGTATGTTCGATGTGGAGGCCATGGGCTACTTGTCTCGTACAACGTTATGTGTGTTCGATGTGGCGGCCACGGGCTACTTGTCTCGTACAACGTTATGTGTGTTCGATGTGGCGGCCACGGGCTACTTGTCTCGTACAACGTTATGTGTGTTCGATGTGGCGGCCACGGGCTACTTGTCTCGTACAACGTAAAGTGTGTTCGATGTGGAGGCCACGGGCTACTTGTCTCGTACAACGTAAAGTGTGTTCGATGTGGAGGCCATGGGCTACTTGTCCCGTACAACGTTATGTATGTTCGATGTGGAGGCCATGGGCTACTTGCCACGTACAACGCTATGTATGTTCGATGTGGCGGTCATTGGCTACTTGTCCCGTACAACGTTATGTGTGTTCGACGTGGCGGCCATGGGCTACTTGTCCCGTACAACGTTATGTGTGTTCTATGTGGAAGCTATGGGCTACTTGTACCGTACAACGTTATGTATGTTCGATGTGGCGGCTATGGGCTACTTGTCCCGTACAACGTTATGTGCGTTCGATGTGGCGGTCATTGGCTACTTGTCCCGTACAACGTTATGTGCGTTTGATGTGGCGGCCATGGGCTACTTGTCCCGTACAACGTTATGTGCGTTCGATGTGGCGGTCATTGACTACTTGTCCCGTACAACGTTATGTGCGTTCGATGTGGAGGCCATGGGCTACTTGTCCCGTACAACGTTATGTGCGTTCGATGTGGAGGCCATGGGCTACTTGTCCCGTACAACGTTATGTGCGTTCGATGTGGCGGCCATGGGCTACTTGTCCCGTACAACATTATGTGCGTTCGATGTGGCGGTCATTGACTACTTGTCCTGTACAACGTTATGTGCGTTCGATGTGGAGGCCATAGGCTACTTGTCCCGTACAACGTTATGTGCGTTCGATGTGGAGGCCATGGGCTACTTGTCCCGTACAACGTTATGTGCGTTCGACGTGGCGGCCATGGGCTACTTGTCCCGTACAACGTTATGTGCGTTCGATGTGGCGGTCATTGGCTACTTGTCCCGTACAACATTATGTGTTTTCGATGTGTTGCACCGTAATGTAATGACATGTCAGTCCAGAGCTTCACATACGCATCATAGCTGCGACCACCCAACAAGCAAACCCGTCTAGGCGCACCTCGGAACAACAGTGTGCTTATGACAAACCGTAGAACCTGTCAACATATGCGTGCCACCCCCCCCCCACCACACACACACACGCACGCACGCACGCACGCACGCACGCTCACCGCGCGCGCAGTGAAGCGTGTCGATAGGGTGTGCGTTGTTTTTCACAAGTCGTTAAAGAAAAAAATCCGTGCAAAGGTCAGATTAAATCTAAACGGTTTCTAAAACATTTAACGATTGTTACACTCTGTGGCGTATCTAGGATCTCGCAAAGGGGTAGGCCAGAAGGGTAGGCCAGAGGGACAGGCCAAAGGGGTAGGCCAGAGGGACAGGCCAAAGGGGTAGGCCAGAGGGACAGGCCAAAGGGGTAGGCCAAAGGGGTAGGCCAGAGGGACAGGCCAAAGGGGTAGGCCAAAGGGGTAGGCCAGAGGGACAGGCCAAAGGGGTAGGCCAGAGGGATAGGCCAAAGCAAAATACCAACGGGGTATGCCAAAGGGGAAGGCCAAAGGTGCAGGCCAAAGGTAAAGACCAAAGGGGTAGGCAAAATGGGTAGGCCAAAGGGAAAGACCAAAGGGGCACGCCAAAGGGGCAGACCAAAGTGGGAAGCCAAAGGGACAGGCCAAAGGGAAAGACCAAAGGGGTAGGTCAAAGAGAGAGGACAAAGGGACAGGCCAAAGGGAAAGACCTATGGGACAGGCCAAAGTGGGAAGCCAAAGGGACAGGCCAAAGGGAAAGACCAAAGGGGTAGGCCAAAGAGAGAGGACAAAGGGACAGGCCAAAGGGAAAGACCTATGGGACAGGCCAAAGGGGTAGGCCAAAGGGGGAGGTCAAAGAGGTAGGTCAAAGGGAGAGGCCACATGGGTGGGCCAACGTGAGAGGCCAAAGGGGAGGCCAAAGAGGTAGGCCAAAGGGAGAGGCCAAAGGGGTAGGCCAAAGGGAGAGGCCAAAGGGGTAGGCCAAAGGGAGAGGCCAAAGAGGTAGGCCAAAGGGGGAGGCCAAAGGGAAAGACCAAAGGGGTAGGCCAAAGGGAGAGGCCAAAGGGGTAGGCCAAAGGGAGAGGCCAAAGGGGTAGGCCAAAGGGAGAGGCCAAAAGGGTAGGCCAAAGGGAGAGGCCAAAGGGGTAGGCCAGAGGGAAAGACCAAAGGGGTAGGCCAAAGGGAAAGACCAAAGGGGTAGGCCAAAGGGAGAGGCCAAAGGGGTAGGCCAAAGGGAGAGGCCAAAGGGGAGGCCAAAGGGAAAGACCAAAGGGGAGGCCAAAGGGGGAGGTCAAAGAGGTAGGTCAAAGGGAGAGGCCACATGGGTGGGCCAACGTGAGAGGCCAAAGGGGAGGCCAAAGAGGTAGGCCAAAGGGAGAGGCCAAAGGGGTAGGCCAAAGGGAGAGGCCAAAGGGGTAGGCCAAAGGGAGAGGCCAAAGAGGTAGGCCAAAGGGGGATGCCAAAGGGAGAGGCCAAAGGGGTAGGCCAAAGGGAGAGGCCAAAGGGGTAGGCCAAAGGGAGAGGCCAAAGGGGTAGGCCAAAGGGAGAGGCCAAAGGGGAGGCCAAAGGGAAAGACCAAAGGGGAGGCCAAAGGGAGAGGCCAAAGGGGTAGGCCAAAGGGAGAGGCCAAAGAGGTAGGCCAAAGGGGGAGGCCAAAGGGGTAGGCCAAAGGGAGAGGCCAAAGGGAGAGGCCAAAGGGGGAGGCCAAAGGGAAAGACCAAAGGGGTAGGCCAAAGGGAGAGGCCAAAGGGGTAGGCCAAAGGGAGAGGCCAAAGGGGTAGGCCAAAGGGAGAGGCCAAAGGGGTAGGCCAAAGGGAGAGGCCAAAGGGGTAGGCCAAAGGGAGAGGCCAAAGAGGTAGGCCAAAGGGGTAGGCCAAAGGGAGAGGCCAAAGGGGTAAGCCAAAGGGAGAGGCCAAAGGGGTAGGCCAAAGGGGGGTGCCAAAGGGGAGACCAAAGTGGTAGGCCAAAGGGGGTACCAAAGGAAGAGGCCTAAGGGGTAGGTCAAAGTGGTAGGCCAAAGGGAGGTCAAAGGGGAAGGCCAAAGGGAAAGGCCAAAGGGGAAGCCAAAGTGGTAGGCCAAAGGGGAAGGCCAAAGTGGTAGGCCAAAGGGGAAGGCCAAACGGGTAGGCCAAAGGGGAAGCCAAAGGGGAAGCTAAAGGGGTAGGCCAAAGGGGAAGGCCAAAGGGGAAGGCCAAAGGGGTAGGCCAAAGGGGAAGCCAAAGGGGAAGCTAAAGGGGTAGGCCAAATGGAGAGGCCAACAGGAGAGGCCAAAGAGGTAGGCCAAAGGGAGGGGGACAAGCTTAATCACCCAATTGTTTACCATGCTGGCACAACAGATTACATACGCTCCCTTAAATATGCCCCTTATTACAATAAAATGTTCTGTTATTTGGTAATGTGGATGACGTGCATCGGAATCAGAAGTGTTTATTTGACCCACAGATTAAACAATAATTATGGTTGTCAATACAGTGAAAATCTACATCTCAAGTAACGTGTTAAAAATAACAAGTAATACATGCATTGTAAACTAAAATATAAAACACAAATATAATAAAACTGAAGTATAACGACATGGACTATCAGTTTGCTATAGATAAACCTAAAAGGGGTCAGGGAGACTGCCACTAAGACCATTGTTGTTTGCTCTCGTGGCAGCCACTCCAGTATTACAATTTTCAACAAAGTTCATTTAGCTTACTTAAAAGCACTTTCGAAAAATAATAATAACATTTATTTTTTGGAATTGAACAAACGATTCAGAACTTCCTGTCAGATAGAAACTATGATTTTTATTACTTGGGTGCTTGATTTTGTTGGCATTGTTTGTAAAGATTAAATTAAATTTATTAGCAATTTCTACAGTGTCAGTTCTTTGCAGTCTCCTTCTATAAAATATATAGGTAATGATCTCTTTTTGTTGGATCTGTGCAAAATTTCATTTATAGTTTTCCAAGTTTTTTTTTTTTCTTTTTATATTTGTTAAACTATTGTTCATAATATATCAGTTTGGCTCTGATACTTCTTTTTAAAATACAATTATAGGTTTTTTTAAGTTTATCTTTTTAATGGAATAGTCAATTAATGTGGGATTTGTCAACTTGGTCTGCTTATGTAAGTTGTCACTGTATTTAATAAATTTAAGTATGCCATTTGTTATCAATAATTACCTTTTGTGTTTATATATGTTAAATGTGACTAATTTATATGGCATATGTTTAACATTTGCATTTTCAAGTGCATCCATGAGTTTGTGGTGATTATTATTTGGATCAGACGAAGGATTTTTATATAATTTTTCCATAATATTTGAATTAGTTATTTCATTTGCAAAATTTGATGCAGCTTTTTCATTTTGTAAATGTATTTTGACTAATTCAGGAGGAATTTTTTTAGCTGGAAGAGTCTTGATAAATAAAAGATATGGCTGGTGGACTGTGTTTGGTTAAAATACCTGCTGTTGATTGTATCATACTACAAAATAAATTATCAATTAATGTGCCATTTAGGACAGAAAATCTGGTTGGGAATGTTATTTTAGGAAAGAAACTAAATCCTGTTAAGGTGTCATAAAACTCACTAGAATATTCTTTGTAATTAATTTTATGCAAATTTATATTGAAATCTCCGACAATAATAACTTCAAAATTTTTGCAGTCAAGTTGTGATAATAATAATGAAAATTCATCAATAAATTGTTCGTAGTTAGTGTTTATGTCTCGAGGTGGTCTGTATATATTACCGACTTTCACGGGTTTTATGAGACCACCCCCAGTGATTTCAATTAGATGTCCGTCCCAATTTTCATTTTTTGTACGTTGTAATACTTTATAATCATAATCTAGTACGAACATACAAAATCAAGCCTCCCTTGGTACTACTATTTTTACCCAATGAAATGGAAGTATAGTCTTCTAATTGGATGTGAGATAGACCCACTTGTTATTTCTTGAATACATATAATGCTAAAGTCATTGTTAACTAGGTGCAATTCTTGTACAAAGACCGCTAGCTCATTGAATTTAGTGTTAATTGTTTGAATGTTAGTACTAAGTATGCCAAAACTTTTAATTTTAGTATTTACCAATGACTTAAAATTATCGGTATCATAATATGATGAAGTTTTCATTATTGACAAACTATCGCTTTCATTGGTTTAATCATTTGTAGAATGCAGAATGTTATTTAACCATTTTTATGGACACCTCCATAGGCATAGTACTGCATTCTTAGCTGTGTTCCTAGCATCATTTTAACACTGACAACATGCACACTCAAACGCACGCACGCACGCATGCAATCACACACGCATGTTTGCACGCACGCACGCACGCACGCACGCACGCACGCATGCACGCACGCACGCACACACAGCAGTTGCATCCTGGGATGAATCGTTCATTGTACCAACTCTAAGTAGATCTAGGTAGAACACTGTATTAACCAATTAAAATATTTTTTATATAAATTAATTGAATTAATTAAGAACAATAATTGTCTCCCGGTATTACAAATGACAGTGGTAATTCTTAGACATATTTCAACATGCAAATACAGTTTACGTAAAAAAATCATTGAATGCATCCCTTAATTAAAACTTTATTGTTATTGTCCTGTGATACGTTAGACCCGTGCATAGATGATTCTCGAAATAATTATTTAAAGTTTTTAGGTGTTATGTCAACTCTGTCACCACTTAATTGCATCTTCAAATCTCAAAATTTCTCTAGTTTATACTGCTAAAAAGTAATACTTTGTTATGCTGCAGCATGTGACAAGGTGAGGTAAGTTAAAACATTAAGTGTGTACAGTATATGGTTAAAACGTTCTCTGGAGACTTCACAATGATTTGATGACCGAGAGGACGGCTCTCTGAAAAGTGTCTACGGTAGTCCAAGCCTTGACTATACTTGCTGATTGATTTAATAATAATAATAATACATTTATTTCCAACATTGCATATGCAGTGTATATACATACATTGCTAATGCAGAACGTTTCTAGACAATGCTCATTTAAATCACGCATATTTAAAAGAGGAATAGTAACAATTATAGTGGGCTATAATCTTATGCTGGGAATGGAGAGAATTGAAGTGTAAACTTATGTGTACTCTCTCCTGTTGTATTGATTTGTTATAATATTATGTATACATATATATATATATATATACAATATATATATATATATATATATATATATATATATATATATATATATATATACAATATATATATATATATATATATATATAAATATATATATATATAATATATATATACAATATATATATATATATATATATATATATATATATATATATATATACAATATATATATATATATATATATATATACATAATATTATAACAAATCAATACAACAGGGGAGAGTACACATAAGTTTACACTTCAATTCTATCTGTTGTATTGATTTGTTATAATATTATGTATACATATATATATATATATATATACATGTATATATATATATACATATATATATATATATATATATATATATATATATATATATATATATATATATATATATATATATATATATATATATATATATACATACACACACATAGACATATACATACACATAATATATATATATATATATATATATATATATATATATATATATATATATATATATATATAAAATATTATTATTAAATGAATCAGCAAGTATAGTATATGTCTGCATGCATGCATGCACACATACATACATACATACATACATACATACATACATACATATATATATACACACACATAGATATATACATACACATATGCATATGCATATATTATTACTCTTTTATATAGTAATCCCTTGTATCATACTGATAAAACACATATAATTAATGCAAAAGATTAATTTAGTGATTTACAAGTACATAAAAATGTCCAGTCGTGATTATACCAAAGAGCGCATTCCATACAATGAACACCACGTTCATGTGATATACACTCGTTGAACGTAAAACTTCTTCGAAATGCCGCCGTGGAACACTTTGCACGTGTTGGCTGCATGTCTCGTCCAAGTTGACCGTGCACCATAGAGTACGTGCCCGCACCAACACTGCATGCACGTGTGTTTGTTTACACCCTAACTCTCGCGTGATGGTCACGTGATGACGGGAATGTCAATTACTCCCTACGTCATCAAGTCAATCTATAACGCACGGGCACTTGGCCGGTTCGCTCAGACTATAAAAGCAAGCACGACGGAGAGGATTTGGCTTCGACGAAGCCCTGCCTGACGGCGCAAGACGTCGGTATTTCTGTATTATTTACTCAAATCGTTACTACGATGGGTACTCCGAATCCCGTGGTGAGTTTCACCCGTGAATTTTTTTCCTATATTTGGTAGAATTTTTTGAAAATACTGTGCATTATTTCAGTGGCCATGGAAGCCATGACGATAGGCGTGCCGAAATCCGCATCAGACGTTTTCACTAATTCACTAGAATTCGCGCTGTTTTCCTGGTCGAAACTCTCTTCTGTGCTAGACAAAAATTCGTTACCGTGATTTGATGCAGGTGCTTTCTAACGTGCAGATCAAATCGTAGGTCAATGCGTCGGCTTAGTAGCAAATATGATTAATTTTCTGCACCGAAGACGCAGTGAACTTTTGGTTGTTGTCGTGATGCTGATAGGCCTTTCAATTGTGGAGCGCCGTGCAAAGATTGGCGCTTCAAAGAAATCGTGCAACATTGTTTAAGTCAAAGCACACCCCCATACAATCACTGGCTCAGTGTATATGTGTGCATGTGTCCAATACATTATAAATAATAATGCCGCATTAATGTAGCGTTAATTTCCACTTTGTAAATATATATATAAACAGTCAAATAAAAAGTATGTAAAAACGTTATGGAAAATAATTTAAAACAATAAAATCCTAATACTATTAATATAAGTTGCAGATTACTGTTTTGTACAAAAGAGAACACAAATACATGAAAGAGTTATAACTTGTAAATGTTCTGGAAGCATCTCTGCTATAGCAATACATTCCACAGTTGCGATGATGTGATCATCATCTGGTCGAAAGACTTTAGGATTTGATGGCTCACCATTCAGCTCTCTCCGTCATACATGCAGTTAACTCATCTGTATCTGTCACACCAACATCCAGTTTTAGTACCTTGACGTAGCTAAGAGCAGGCCGTCCCCTTGAAACGCGTCCGTGTGTCGGCTCCCAGAGTACCAGCAAACCACATCCTGTGCTCCTATGTTACTCTCATCATTGTAATAGTAAATGCAAATTATAATCAAGCACATATCAATTTTGTTCTAATAAAACAAGAATCCTACAAGGCCCAGCCTTGGGTATTTCACTGTGATGTTGAGTTGAATTACAGCATGCATTATACAAATGAATTACGTACCCTAGGCCCAGTATTCGTGGGATTTAACACTGCCGCCTATAAATGGTAATTAATTACATTCTCCACTTCTCTGTGTAAAAGTATCATCAGCCTTTTCAGTTAAGCGGCATATACACAAATATAGACACATATTTGTAATTATTTTATTGGTGGTTATCTGGATAAATCTATTCTTCACCCCTGGTAGACATGTTCCTTCCAGCACTAACTCAACTAGGAAGTATTTAGCTACACTTCAGGCAATGCCAACAACAATAAAATCATATAATTATATTCTCTGGGATTTCTGCCACTGTACAAGGTACTAAATCAGGCTCATACATAAAAAATTAAAGTAATTTTTTACTTAAATATTAATTCTTGAGTAGAAACATTTGTAGTGCACCTGTGCAGTGAAGTACAATTTTCTGGGCGAAATTTTTTTTGAAATGATTATTTATGTGAACTTTCGCATCTGTAATAATATCAACAAAGTATCCTTTTTGACATTTTGTTATCAACACAAATTTTCTTTGTTAGTTTCTTAATCTCACTTATTCTGTTAGCCAATGCCAATGAATGTTCAGAGCGAGGTCTCAGATTTTACCAGACTTTATTCCTGCCTGTCTTTATTACACTGATTTACACGAGCAAATTATTGTTGTAATTCAAACAGGTATATATGAATAATAAAGTCCAAATACACAAAACCGTTGTTCTAATTCAAGTCCATAGCTATGTAAAATTGTTTTTTCCTGTACACAAATGAAGTACATTTTACTTGCATTACAATCTTTTACTTCAGGTTCATTTTAGAGTATTTTTACTTTTACTTGAGTATTTCTTAGTTACTTTTGCATTTAGTTAAGTATGCATTGACATGTACGTGTCCTAGGACAGGCAACTGGCTTATTAGGCAGCTGGACTCGACTGAACAACATTGCCCATATTTTGACTAGTAGATGCAGGACAAACTGTAAAGAAAATAATAGTGAATTATCGAGTTACAACAGTAATTTAATACACACAAGGTGACAGTGCCGGGTTGTCACCATGAATGAGATTTTCATGATTGCATCAAACCTTTATGGCTGCATATCGGATGACATACAGCAGATGTGTTTAATGGGAAAAAAGGCTTGAAGTCTGTTTTGTTCACTGCTCTAGATGATCTGTTTTGTTCACTTCTCTAGATGATCAAGAAACCTAAGTTATTTCAAGAACATTTTAATTATTATCCCCTGTACCAGAAAAGTATATAATTTAGTACTACTGTGTACTGGGAAATTGTAGTGCTGTAGAAACTGATCATTTTCTCAACTTTGAATTGTAACTGTTTTTAAATTTAGCAGAGATGGGTCAAATGCACCATTAAATGTAATCGATTATGATTACTGTTAAAAAATTTTGAACATGATTACTTAGAAAATGAGTACTTAGAAAATAAGTGTAATCGATTATGAATACTTTTGTATATAATCTTGATTACAGTCATTGCCTGTATGTTTAGGAAGAGACACTAAAATCTGTTGGTCCCTTCTACGTGGTGTCTATGCCAGGGGAAGTAAAAGATCCCACACAGGGGGTAAATGTGTAACCTGACGTGGACTCAAAGAGTGGTGGTCTCTGTCTCTCAACAAGACACGAGTCACAGCAGAATCAGCTCAGTTAATTCTGCCAACTACATGAGGACACAATAGAATTATTTTTTTGTGATTCTTTCAAATGAAAACTTTGGCTGGATAGTTTCTGTTTTGCCACGGATTATGTGAGCCTATTTGTAACTTAACTGCTTAGAAGTATGAATCATGTTTCCTATTTTTAGTTTTTAATTTGCAACCGCTGCTGATATTGTACAGTTAGAATTTATTTCACTCTGCAATCTTCTGGAATTTCAAAATACGTGGTTGTAAACAAATTTGGCAAACAATTTGGTGGTGATTTAAGGCAGAATCCCCATAAACAAATATACCGGCATGCACAACATAATTGATAGCATTTAGGTGTTTGTATTTTTCATAAGCATAGTAAATGTAATATTTTATTGCAGTGTCTCCTGGTCTGTGCGTGTCATTTCTCTAAATGTTAGCCCTGATGCACCACTCTACTTGAGTGAGGTCAGAGTGACAGTATCTTTTACCTATTTGTTAACCCCTATTTGTGGAACCCTATTCAAGACAGGTTTGAACAAACAAATCAGATGTCAAGAATGCATTCTTCTTTCACCACACATTGCCAGACAAAGCTTTTGTTCAGAGTCATTCAGTGCCATCGTTCAATTGTAGCCTCGTGGTTTGAATTGTCAGGACAGTATCTCATATGGATCTTCTATGACTCACGTATTGGTGAAAGACAAATACCACTGCTCTTTCTGTGACAGAGTTGGGGTAAAATTTTACTTTAACACTGATTTTACATATGGATTTGTATTTAACTTTTCAGAAATTTGATCATTGGTGTATTTTTCAAATACAGCAACTTATATTTGGTGTATACATTTGACTTGCTTGAATAAGCACATTTTAGATTAGATTAAATATTGGTAAATGTTTACCTGTATTTTGGTATGTATTTGACCAGGTGTACCAAATATGAGCCTCAAATACTAGCTTTGTCACGGTTCCAATTTTCCAAGGTTTGTACATTTCTTGATTATCGATGACCATGGGAGTTGTCTAAAAGTAGTGAGAGAGAAAAACCCCTAAATAAATTCAATGCAGCGACAGAGAGCTAAATAGGCCAAATCCATGCAACTTCATAACTGAACAAGGTTTATTTCAAGACAAGAAAGTATAGAATTCGATTTGGCCTCGTGCTATAGTCAACACATGCAGGTGGACAATAGACATTAGATACAATTGAGTTTAGAATACAACGCATGTATGACTTTATTATTTACTTTACGGATAACTAGTAGTGTGGAAGATGGAGAAGTAGCTCCCAGAGCTGCGGCACCTACTGGGACCCATGGTTTCGATTCCAGACCCAGAGTTGTGGAAGCCCTGTCAAATACATAATAAACAAATGCAGTCTTCTGGAAAAATTCAAATACAAATATACATATTTGACACCACCTTGTCTTCTACCAGTTGTGATGACAATGTAAGAGAATACAGAGAACGTCTTATAAATCAGTCATCTTTGTGACTTATTATTCATTGTTGTGATGCTATGTTTGTGACTTATTAATCATCATTGTGTTTGTGGCTTATCGTTCATCGTTGTGACATTGTGTTTGGCAGCCCAAGTTCTACACGTCAGTGGTCGAGGATGTCATCAACAATGTGCGGGAGTCGTTCCTTGATGATAATGTTGACGAGCAGGTGTTGCAAGAACTCAAACACGTAAGACTTCCTCCACAATATGTATATCCCCAAGTAGGCTTACTACCCGCACTAGTCCAGTCCAATTACACAAATTATATCAATTACATTTAATTTTTAATTTCAATTACAATTACAGTCATAATTGTCCAAATCAATTACAATTACACTGTTTCAATTGCAATTACAATTACATTATGCGGAACCAAATATTTTCAACATTTGTTAATTATGTATTTTTGCATGTTTTGCTGAATTTCAATATTTTGTACACAATTGATTAATACATATAACGGTAATGTTTGTACATTTTGTTGAATTGTGACTTTGAATTATACTAAATAAAAAGATAGCAGTTTAAAACATATTTTCATTATATCAAAATACAATGCAGTATCCAGACATAATCCTACAGGACATATTCCTTACAGACAAAATCACAAAATATGAAAAGTGAACAAAACCCCACATAACAAAATACAAAAATGTGAAAATTGGACAAAATCCCACAGGCCATAATACAATATTTATTTTGAGTTCTTCTCTAAGCATACTTTCTAGTTTTATATCAATTTATCTGTGTGCATTTCTTACATTTTTCTTTGGAAAATACTAATAATAGGGTATGATGTGTTTACTTTGAGGTTGTAGCTCCTGCTCTAAGCTAACATTCTTAATTGGTCTGCCCTTTGCTTTGTGTTGGGAATGGGGAGAGAGGCCATATAAACGGTCCTTGCCACCTGACCTGTCTCCAGTCCTCCACAACACAATTGGCTTGCTAACTCTGCAATGTTTCACAGAGCTGATATTTTCTGAAGCAATATCAGGCTTCAGGTCTTTCTATGTTGTTTGAATACCAGCTTAGCCTTTGTCTGACAATGTCTGTGCATTGTTTATTGCTTCCTGGCTGTTACCAACTTATTGAAAAGGCTAATCGCTAAGGCTACCCACCACTAGCACCACGGACCAGTACCCACCACTAGCACCATGGACCAGTACCCACCAGACAGTGAATACTGTAACTGAAATATAAATATATAAGCAGGTGTTATTATTAGTCTTGATTTTTAACTCATGTGAGACTTAAATTATATTTTTAGTGACAATTCGTTCAGGTAGTTTGTGATATAAAACGTACTGTAATTGATTGTAATTGAAATAAATTATCAATTATAATCAAAATATAACAATTACAATTACAGCAAAATTTCGAAACCATAATCAATTACAATTACACAATTTTGCTGTAATCAATTACAATTACATAATTGGACCCAGCCCTGCGCACTACCCTGTCTACCTCCACAATACGTATATCCCCAAGTAGGCTTACTCCCCGCACTACCCTATCTGTCTCCACAATACGTATATCCCCAAGTAGGCTTACTCCCCGCACTATCCTGTCTACCTCCACAATACGTATATCCACAAGTAGGCTTACTCGCCGCACTACCCTGTCTACCTCCACAATACGTATATCCCCATGTAGGCTTACTCCCGCACTATCCTGTCTACCTCCACAATATCGGTTTTTGCCAAATTGCAATTTAATAGCTTGTCTAGTGATTTCACCAAAACTAAATAACACATTTCTACAAATGAGCCAACATCTCATAGTGGATACTAGATAGCTTTGGTTTTTCACAAAATGAGTCTCGTGGAGAAACACATTGAAGAGACATTAAGATGTTGACTTACATTTGGTCTATACCGTTTAGCCCATGAGCGAGAGTGTTGATTGTTATGATGCCCTCTGTGAGATAATTCGTGCATTAAGGTGTATTTGTGCTGCCATCTGGTGACTGTTGCAGCTATGGGAAACTAAGATGCTGCAGTCGAAGGCCGTGGACAATATGACAGCTGACCAGGACCGGGCCATTAGCCGTTTTAAGCAACAGCAGCAACAGGCGGCTCAGCTGGCGCAACGGACCATGACAGTCGGCAGCCCCGCCACTGTCGCAGCCCATCTACAACAACCACAGGGTGAGAGGGTGTGCTCAATTTCTCATCAAGGTCATAGTGTACAAAGGTCAAAGTCAATAATGACGATCAAGGACAAACTGGGTGGTTGTGGTGAGGATTAGTGACACAGAGGTTCCAAGTCTACAGCTTTGGCGTTAGAACTGTCTGCTTTCTTCAGTTTTTAAGCCATACCACTTTCAAGCCCAAATCTACTGCCAAAGCACAATTTCAAGGTTAAACATTTAAATTAATTCTTTAAGTCCAATTACACGACTATTTCAAGTAGAAAATGCACTAGAATTAAGTAAATATACCATAAAGTTGAAAAACAATCTTGTGCCAGGACGGAAGAGCCCCTTCCAAACTCCTCCTGCAGCGCCAGATATTCATCTGCCACTTTTTGTGCAATGCAACTTGGCACTACTGATGATGTTTTATGTCATTCTACTCCAAACTGCCCCGTCTAGGGCTGTCATGATAGCAGGGGCCTTGGGCCTGCCCTATCTAGGGCTGTCATGATAGCAGGGGCCTTGGGCCTGCCCTATTTAGGGCTGTCATGATAGCAGGGGCCTTGGGCTTGCCCTATCTAGAGTGGGTCTGTTATCTGGAGTGAAAGTGATGACCACCATTTGTTGATTAAGATTGAAAGATTGTCCATGTAAAGCAGCACAGTGTACCTTTGTAGAATTGCCTTATCTGCCCCTGAGTTGGCAGGTCCATTATAATTTGTTATATAACATAAAGTCGCCCAGTGTCGCCACAAATAGCTTCGCTGGTAAATGATATGCATTCACAGTGCTGCTGGTTCCCTGTTTGTCCGCTAGGTGCTATAGTAAGTAAAAAGATGCTATAGTAAGTAAAAAAATCTGTTTCAAACTTTAAAACTACATCAATTAATTTCCAGTTCATTGGTGTTCCAACCTAGATTCTATAAGATGAGAATAGTTTAAGTAGTATATAGTTTAGGTAGTGTGTACAGCTGGTTTAATTAAAGAGTATACTTTTGTTAAAATCATCGAAAGAACTGACTTTAATCGTTAGATTGGGTAACAAAAGCAAATGTGTGAATAGTTTAATGTTATGGTATATAGCGGTGGGCTACATATAAGCTCTCTTGGCCAAAGCATAGTTATTACTACAAATGTTTTTTACACATATTCAGTTCCGGAGATGGCGCCTCCCCCTAAAAGTGTCCTGTGTTGATTGTCTTGAGATAAGAATTGATGTGTTTGCAGCAGTGCCAGTGCAGACCCAGCTACCTGTCTACAACCAAGCAACTGGAACACTAGGGTTGGTAAGTGTCCTGTCCAAACCTGTTATGCCCAAACCTGTTGTGTCCAAACTTCTCCAGTCCAAACATGTTGTGTCCAAACCTCTCCAGTCCAAACATGTTGTGTCCAAACCTCTCCTGTCAAAACATGTTGTATCCAAACCTCACCAGTCCAAACATGTTGTATCCAAACCTCTCCAGTCCAAACATGTTGTGTCCAAACCTCTCCAGTCCAAACATGTTATATCCGAGCCTCTCCAGTCCAAACATGTATCAAAACCTCTCCTGTCTAAACATGTGATGTCCAAACTTCTCTAGTCCAAACATGTTGTATCCAAACTTCCAGTCCACACATGTTGTATCCAAACCTCTCCTGCCCAAACATGTCACTTTCTGACCCGTAAAGCGTGAACTGACGAATAACACGCAGGAGTTAAGTGGGGAAGAGGGCTAACAAATATTAAACTGTTGAGGTCAGTTAGCTTTAGGACGTGTGACAGAGTCTAAAACCTGTGGAAGTATATTCATGTTTTCTAAAGCAGAAGAAAGACATTTGTGATGTTGTGAAACAAAGTGTCTTTCTTCTTGCACAGTACTGTTGCAGTGCACTCTGCTTAACAGAACCACAGATAACAGAATAATTTGTTTAATAGAATTGGATATATCGGCTGGGACGGAATTGTTCCTTAGTCCTGCTTGCTTAAAATGCACCACTTAATAAATCAGTAGCTTAATTGAATTTCAATGTTCTCGCCAGAAGTGAGTCTGCTAAGCAGAGACCACTGTTAACTGCTGTCGTTTCCAACATGACTGTTCACTCTATTTCCTTTCCAAGACTAAAATCTGCCGTTCCAGTAATGTGAGTAACTTCTTACAGAGTGGCGCAGCACATGCAGCTACGTTAGCTCTGCCTGGTGGCATCTATTCGCAACATCTGGCGAGATTACAAGATGGCCAACTGATTCTACAAACAGGTGGTCAGTTGCAAGGTTTCAGCCCCATTTTCCTAAAGGAAAGGAAAATTAAGGCATTTCATAACAAACCTATTTTAAAAAGTCAACAAATATATGTTGACTCAACCAGTAATAGTAGTCTCCCTTGTTTACAATTTTGTTATTATTTCGTAAGCATTATTGGTTCACTCCACTGTATAAATGAATACCAGGCAATAGTAGTGAAGGTATTCCAGGGATGAAATTATAAGAATAAGCACCTTTTGTGCAGAAATTGCAGTGTGGCTGGATGCTTCAATAGCTGAAATGGTGTTTGCATGAATAGGTCTGCCGCATGTTATGTAACTATATGACATTAATAACATTAATTATGTTGTATTATTGAGTCACTGATAGTGTTTGTTGTCTAGCTCAAGGAACGCACCAGATCATTCAACTGATGCCTGGCCAAGCCCTTTCTCAGGCCCAGCTACAGGCCTCGGGCCAGCTACAGGCCTCGGGCCAGCTACAGGCCTCGGGCCAGCTACAGGCCTCGGGCCGGCTACAGGCCTCGGGCCAGCTACAGGCCTCGGGCCAGCTACAGGCCTCGGGCCGGCTACAGGCCTCGGGCCGACTACAGGCCTCGGGCCGACTACATGCCCCGGGCCAGGTCACTCTCCCTGTGTCCATGGTGGGCCAGGCTGAACAGGTAGGGAGGCAGTTAGGGACAGACTACCAAACAAAGGTGACGTAGCATGTTTATGAACAGTATTACAGCAACACAAGTAGTCCTGCTGACTTGTATCTGTATCGATGATAACTACCGATAGTTAAATTTACTATCGATACTATTGCATTGTCACTATTGTGATGCATCGATAGTTTGATACATTGTTACACCCCGAACACAGAGTATGGATGACATTCTTCTTTGGATCAGTAGCTCATGTTGAGAGCCTTCTGGGTGATGTGTGTATGGGTAGCACACATCGGTGTACTTTGCCATTTTAGGAATTGATAAAATGACTATGGTAATAGTACTTTCATTGTAAGTTTATTGATGATGATGTGATAGGTTAGTATGTAAATTCCGTGAATAGACGTGAACATTATGTAAATGAAAAATAGCCTGATACATGCGTATAGATGTGAACTGTTTATTACCCTGATTATTTAATTTTATATAGTCATGTGCAATGCTTACTTGGCTAGGACTTGTTATGTTTTAGTCGGTTGAACGGAAGCCGGCATCAGCGTCTCAAGCGGTTATCCAACTTGACGGTGCACAGGACAGCAAGTCCGATGATGACGACGTCAAATCTGATGACGATGATGCATGTGTCACCACTCAAGCTGTTGCCCAGGCCAGCAGTGTCGATACTCGTGTCAGGTCTGTCAGACAACTTGACGGTGCACATGACAGCAGCTCTGATGACGATGGTGATGACGATGACGATGATGATGACGACGATGATAATGATGATGATAATGAGAATAACGAAAATGGCGACGATGGCCCAGAAGAGGTGAGGACTGGCCTGCATTTACAAAATGTTTACTTTAGTCAGTTTTGCTAAAGGCTATGCATTTTCTTGACCCAAATTGGAAATTGTTTAACAAGTTTTACGTCAGTAGTTTATCTTTATTTAGCATTCAGTGTTAGTTCAATGATCTTCATTTAGAATTTAATTTTAGTCTTTATTTAGCATTTAATCTGTTATTGTCTTTGGCTAGCATTTAATGTTAAATTACTTGTTTTAGCATTTTACGTCTGACATGCATAAATAACTCCCAGTAAAACTGTTTTATAATGCTTAGTAACATCAAACTAACGAAAATAGTTCGTACATGCAGTTGTGTATGGAAAAATCTCCGACTGTCTCATCATTAACATAGTCATAAAACTTGGACGAGGACAAATCCTTGCTACAGACCTCCAGCGCCATCCATGTCAGTTTCTGGTTGTGATCGCTTCAGCTGAATATTGACAGATGCATTTTACTTCACTATTCATTGTAGTTTCTCGAGGCAGTGTATATAAACGTGTTTGTTTGCGTTGTGTGAGGACCCTCTGAACTCGGCGGATGACATCAGCGATGAGGATCCCACGGAGTTGTTTGATTCCGAAAACGTTGTCGTCTGTCAGTTTGAAAAGGTAAGAGACGTCCGGAGAAGAAACAGTGTTGGCCGTGAAGTGTTCAAACAGTGTTCACTAAGGCATGTTATTCGGTTATTGTTATCAATTTATCAAATTATTCTTGCTCTTGTCTTAGTCTGGCTATGTAATAACACTTTTAAGAGTTATTGGCCTAGTCTTTTCTAGTGCAGCACCGTGCCCTTCTAGCATGGTGCCTTGGTGCTTGCTAGTCTGCAGTGCTCTGCTTTCCTGGTTATGCATATAAACTATATCTATTATAACATCTTGACCGACCAAAACCATCATATGAATATCGACCTTGCAATTCAGCATGCAATTTAAACAAGATGTACGGGGGGAAACGTTTAAATTAAGTAGATAATGGTCAAATTATATTTTTAAATTGTGATTTGTTAAAACATATTTCGGCAATCAAGATGTTAGAATGAATATAGTTTATACTACAAAATGTAACGTGATTTTGTTATAAAAATGATCAGATTGTACACGTTTAAAGAGGCTGGGAAGATTATTTGGTTGTTGCAGATAAACCGAAGCAAGAATAAATGGAAATTCACCTTGAAAGATGGCATTATGAATCTCAACGGCAAAGACTATGTATTTCAAAAATTAACTGGAGATGCAGAGTGGTGATAAGCGGCTCGCCTCTTTGCTCTACAACTTTATACTGAAAACCTACCAGGGACGGCGGTCCAGCTGATTCTGCCACCTGGTGAATGCTATAGCAACAGCAGCCGATGGTATGCAAGGGATCGTACTGAGGACGTGGACATTTGTGTTTCCAAGTTTGAAGCATCTTAATTATTTTCACAAGCGGCATCGCTGCGTGTAGTGATATAATACTGACGAATCGTTGTCACCAGACTTAGTGCAGCGCCAACTTCGTGTTGTGCACCAACAGTGTAAACTGGTACTTGCCAATTGATGCATGGTGACTCCAAGTGCTTGGAGGTGTCCAGAATGTGGACGGGCGACGTAGTTCCCCAACATAAGCACCTTCACATACTGGGACCGAACACCAAGACAGATTCACATCCTACCTTCACATGTAAGAGTTCTACACTGTGCTGAATGCACAGCTGCGTCAGCACGTACTGCAAACTTGGCCAACAGGGGCTCCACTTGTACTGTTGTTGGTGACGTTCATCTCCGCTGAGGCGATGTCGCAAGAACATTATTATTTACTTCTCATGTTGCTTAATTTTATACTATTTCTTTTAAAGGTTCCTCCTCAGTTCGTTTTTTTGTTCATCTCATTTTAGAATCAAAATGCACTGTGGCACACTAGCTCTTTTGTACAAATGCGTCATTTAGTTTTGCTGAAATCATCAAACTATTATTCTTTACCAGATCTGGCAAAAAATGGCAGCTTTATGTACTATGCCATAAGGCGGTTTACACATTTACGGGTTAACCAACACATATGCACTCCTTAAAATTGACTGTGTGTGTTACTTAAACTTTTAACACACTATAAATTTGAACATGAACAAACCTGATTCACAATGCACTCAATCAGGAAGGCAGTTTGATGTGTCTTGTGCACTTTCATTGTCGATTCCCATATCTACTGCATGGATCTTTGAGGCCCTTTAACATCTGTTCTTTTGTCCTACTTTCAGGCCTGGGGCGAGTTACATTACAATGTAATCTATTACTTTCTATTACTGTTAATATTACATCCTGAAGGCAAAGTAATCTATTACTATTACATATGAATCTATTACTATTAAATTTTTTCATCGTAACTATTTGCCTTCGATTAAAAATTTCGAAGTGCATACAGGCTGCATATTTTAACTTTCCTTTCAGTAGTTCAGTAATTAACAGCAACAACTCATTATTCAAGCAATCGTCAATAATTTATTGGGAATGTCACTAGGCATTTTACACCAAGTCAGAACAAGATAATTTCACTTAAAAACTCATTTCAGATTTGCTCAAACCAGATAATAACAGTTACTTGTGTATGTTTTCATCGTGTGGTGCCAATATATGCCCTTTACTAAGCAGTCTACTGTCACATGTGCTCTTGGTGCCTGCAGAATGGTATCTTGTTATGTCTGGTTCAGACATGTTAGGGCATTTCGCTGATACGCGTGTCAGGAACACATTTGTACAGCTGATTGTGTCTTAGTTTTGATTCAGGTGCAGATTTAGGGTCAAATACATTGTAACTGGAATCGAAACGCTAATTCCGAATTGGGTGTTTTGATTTTAAAAGGAATTTGAGAAAATGTAATTGGTATTTTTTATTGTATCATGTAACTCAAATTATTTGTTTGTTTGCCATTATGCACCATAATATGCAGAAGTTAATTGAAGCTGCTCTAAATTAGATATGTTTTGGCGTTGAGCTATGTATTTATATGGCTACTCTGTTCACATGCTTTTATATGAAATTGGTATTTGTAATTGGTGGGTAACTGGAGTTGATGCAACGTAATTAACCCCAAGTTTGAATTGCCACTTTCTTTAACAAGATTGCCATCCAAAGCTAATAACCCCAGATGGAAAGCGGACTAGGAATCCATTGGGAGTCCAGCAGTTTGTCATCTACATATAACCCGCCCTTATGAAATATGTGTCAATTTTGTTTTAGATGTACTCGCACCGCTTGCGTGTTCACAGTCTGCATATCATTCGTTCCATTCATGTATCAATCCTTTGAATGCTTTCTCATATCCAATCTATACTGTTCCTGTATTATTGCCATGATTCTTAACCTGCTTTTGTCGGCTGTTGACTGTTTGCCAACATTATATGTGCTTTGTGTGGTCAAGTATTGGTGGTGCTACCACTGGTGGCGCTACTACTGGTGGCACTATGCCACTGGTGGCACTACCATGAGGAGGTGGCTGGCCTTTGTTATGTATTATTGCTATACAAACTGTATTTCTATTAGCATTTTAATTGCTGTTGCACACTTATACTCTGTCAGGTATTCAGCTTGAGAATGTTATCATGATAAGAATTGTATTACGTTCAGGGAACACCTGCTGAGTTATTGTGAAGGTCCAAATACTGGCGTAGCGTTTTCACATGAAAATTGTGAGTAGATTTTTGTGATGATTAGTAATGCTGCAAAATATGCATGTTACCCTAGCTGGAAAAATGACAACTGTTTGAGCAACTACCACATTTGTTCCCTGCGTGTATATAGTATAAACATGTACTGGTTTAGGTTATTTTTGTCGACATTGTTACGTGTCGTAACAGTTGCAATACATCTCACATTTTATATTTTCTCTCCAGCGCTTTTTGAATGGTGTTAATTCACATAATGTGGTCTTGTTATGTTACATGGTAAATTATTGTTGATGGGTAAAATATTGTTTGTGACATTTTAACACGTTCATTCCTTTTAATAAAACAGTGAACAAGCTGTTATGCATAATATGATGCCTAGGCATTATTTTTGATGACTGGCAGGTAATAAATTATTTCTTGGTGTGTCCATACAGGAACCACAGAAAACAGTTCACCACGAGCATTATAGGCTGGAAGCAAATGATATGTGTGAATCTGATTGGATAAAAACACCTAGTGGACTAGTAGGATTTCAAAAAAATTCACTGTTGGCTCCTTAACTTGATGTGATAGGCTTTGTTCTTCTTGTCAAATAGACAGCAGCCGGTTGTTTTGGTTGGCGCTACATCATCATCTAAACGTAGAAGCACTCTGTGTTTTCTCTGATGTTCATCGATGGCTTCACACCTAAAGAATGGTCTTCACTCCACATTGTCATCGAGAGTATATTTGACAGAATCATCTCTGCTGCAAGCCTCTAATGGAAGTGTGGTGAGACAGGCATTACGTCTAATGGAGGTGTGGTGAGACAGGCACTACGTCTAATGGAGGTGTGGTGAGACAGGCACTATGTCTAATGGAGGCGTGGTGAGACAGGCACTATGTCTAATGGAGGTATGGTGAGACAGGCACTACGTCAGGGACGATTTTACAAACTGGCCCCGTTCCTTGCTGCCACTTGCAGCTCATAGACGTCAAGTCCTGTCCACTCCTTGATGTCTGTCCAGTTCTTCCTCTTGCACCTCGTAGGCTGTACAGAGAAGCTTATAGCCAGCAACACATGGTCATCATCATCGGCTGTCCATTGTAGTTGATGAAGACAAGTGGGTAGCTGTTCGGTGTCTGCGTCGAGTGTGTGAGGCTAGACAGGCATTGGAGTAGAAGGCACGCTTGCTGTGCTGGCAGGCCTGATGGTGAGTGGTGTCTGTGCTAGAAGGGTGGGTATGGCGAGTATTTATTCAATGTTTGTAAGTTATCTCACTTTGGGCGTCCACTAGACTTCGTGCATCGTGACTTGGTGAAGTGTTGAAGACAGACACTACATCAGATAATTATGTATACAACAAGGAGTGGAGGTTTTAAAGGCGTAAAGGCACAGCTCTCCTTGACGGGATCTTACTCAGTGATGTCTTTTTCTTGTGCCTTTCTTCATTGACTTGACGCTAACATCTTTACATTGTGACTGCACTGGTGGGGTCTTTGGAGGCTTCATGGCGCGCGGCATCTTCATGGGTACAGGGCAGATGGGTGAAGGAGACGCTGGCGGAGAGCATTGAGGTGACTGAGACACTGGCGGACTGCGTCGAGGTGACTGAGACACTGGTGGACTGCGTCGAGGTGATGGAGACACTGGCGGACTGCGTCGAGGTGACTGAGACACTGGGAGACTGCGTCGAGGTGATTGAGATATCGGCGGCCGGCATCGAGGTTGGTTGTCACCGCTGTCTGTGCTACTGGTCATCTGCTTGTGTTGATTCATTGACGCCCCCTACAGGCAACATTCACACATAAGTTCCTTAGCAAAAAAATCTATAGAAATCTATACAATTCTACAGACACGTAGAAGTTAAATTGTGTATAGAAAACTACAGACTACTATACATTCTATAGAATTTGTTTACGTCAGCTTAATTGTTCTATAGATCACGTCAACACAGCTACCGGCATGTCACTGTTATCAGCACTATTTCATCAATGTCAATACTGTTACAGTAATGTCAGCAATGGTACAGCAATATCAACATTGCTACAGCAATGTCAACATTGCTACAGCAATATCAGTACTGTTACAGCAACATCAACACTGCTACAGCAATATCAGCACTGGTACAGCAATGTCAACATTGCTACAGCAATATCAGTACTGTTACAGCAATATAAACACTGCTACAGCAATATAAACACTGCTACAGCAATATAAACACTGCTACAGCAATGTCAGCAATGTCGACACTACTGCAGCTATGTCAACATCGCTACAACAATGTCGGCACCGCTATAGCCATATCACCATTGTTACAGCAATGTCAGCACTGGTACAGCAATGTCAACATTGCTACAGCAATATCAGTACTGTTACAGCAACATCAACACTGCTACAGCAATGTCAGCACTGGTACAGCAATGTCGACACTACTGCTGCTATGTCAACATCGCTACGACAATGTCGGCACCGCTACAGCCATATCACCATTGCTACAGCAATGTCAGTACTGCTACAACAATGTCAGCACTGTTACAGCACGGCCAGTACTGCTACAACAATGTCAGCACTGCTACAGCAATGTCAGCACTGCTACAACAATGTCAGCACTGCAGAGGTGCCAACTTCTGATAATGTAAATGTGTAATACCCTTGGAATTGGAAAGACGAATCGGGGGAGGGGACGGGTTGACATAGACTCCCAAACCCTGAGAAGATTGGTTAAAATGCAATTTGTTACACTCTGAATAATATACGTTTACTGTAAAAGTACTTCACCACAAGAGGGAACAATTTTATGCCCTCCACATCTGTGCTGGCATCAGTAGCAATATTGTAGGGTCCTTTCTGAAGAATGGTGCTAATATTATCATCACATTCCTTGGCAAACATTTCCACAATAGCAGTTGTCTTTGGTTGGCCACTGGCATATTGAGTGGCAATTTTGGAATCTGGAAACATTCTTTTAAAAAGAGGTCTGGCGTGGTCGCTTACTACTATTGGAATGTTATGTTCTATAAATGAAGTGAACAGCGTCTCAGCATTGATTGTGGAAAATACGGTACCTTTTGAAAAGATAGTATCGATCGTAGAACATGTTTTGTCAGTGGCCTGTACGTGCCATGCTGATTCAACGTGTTTTTGACAGTCGTACAACCCATTGTGTCCAATGTTAATATCGGCTCGCACGTTTGACAATAAACATGATTGCCACTTATCTTAGACTTTTGAAGAACTGGCCATTTATGTGAATATTCCAATTTGTATTTCTGCTTTGCTGGGATTCCCTTTAATTTCTTTCGCGGTGGCGTGTTCGGCCATTCCGCAATACTTCTGCTACGACAATAATGGTAAAACCAACTACATTAAAAACACGATCCGAACCCGATAATCCAGCGACAATGAGAACATTTCGCACATGCCAATTCGAATAGATAGACCTGTCTCACAAAATAATCAAGGGGTGCAAGCATAGGCACATCGGTTATGCCCACAGACATTGGTTACGCCACAGCGTCAGCTCGTCTGCTACTAGTGGTTCGTTTAATCTTTACACCACCTGCTACATACGCTTGGCTTAGTCCATAGGTTGAAAGCGCGCGTAAAACTTGTGCTATTATGTTACTTAGCATAATAGTTGACACCTCTGACACTGCCACAGCAATGCCAGCACTGCCTCAGCAGTGCCAGCACTGCCTCAGCAGTGCCAGCACTGCCACAGCAGTGCCAGCACTGCCACAGCAGTGCCAGCACTGCCACAGCAGTGTCAGCACTGCCACAGCAGTGTCAGCCCAGTTACAACCCTATCAGCACATGTCAACCACTATACATGTCAACCACTATACAATGGAGCGTTCAGCCCAGACACTTGTCTTTCAGCACTATCGCCATATCGTCAGCTCAACACCAAGTTGTGTCAGTGACAATATTTCCATGTGACTCCGCTATATTACCTCAACATCCTGGTTCTGTGCCAAGCAAAGTTGGCCGTCATCAGGTAAACCGAGTTCACGAAGGCCATTTCTGAAGATGTAGCGCACATGGTTGTAGTCTGGACTGTCAGTGTAGTCAAGTTTGTCGACATAGACAAGGTACTGGGCAAGGTGTGCTGTAACATTACAATAATGCATCAAGTTTGTCGACATAGACAAGGTACTGGGCAAGGTGTGCTGTAACATTACAATAATGCATCAAGTTTGTTGACATAGACAAGGTACTGGGCAAGGTGAGCTGTAACATTACAATGATGTGTCAAGTTTGTTGACGTAGACGAAGTACTGGGCAAGATGTGCTGTAACATTACAATTACGTGTCAAGTTTGTTGACGTAGACGAAGTACTGGGCAAGGTGTGCTGTAACATTACAAGTTTGTTGACACAGAAGAGGTATTGGGCAAGGTGTGCTGTAACATTACAATAATGCATCAAGTTTGTTGACACAGACGAGGTACTGGGCAAGGTGTGCTGTAACATTACAATGACGTGTCAAGATCCGGCTGAGCCTGCATGAACAGATGGGTAGAAGACGCAAAGATAATATAATATGCTCAGCTACATTGTCAATGTATAGCCTTTTGTCATTTACTGATCAGCTGATCTATCATCTGCTCAGGTTTTCCATCAACTGTTCAGGTGTTCCATCAACTGCTCAGATGTTCCATTAACTGCTACATCAAAAAGTCTGGTGCCTAACAAATTGATCAATTGTTCCACGAAAAAAACTAAATCCTAAATTGACTGAACACCACAGCGAGACTGGCATCTTTGTTTTCCAACAGTCCTGTTGGAATGTGCTGGCTTCCTGCACTGTCGCAAGCAGCATTTATTCCACTTCTTTAACAACTTGCTTCATCTCAAACACCTATCACAGCATCTGATACTTATGATTCACTCATTGTAAAGGTGAATAGGTGAATACAGATCATCGCATTATCAGCGGTAATAAATTTGCAGACATATCTAGTTTGCACAATATATTATATTTTCATAAGCCTTGCTTTTATGTTACACTAATGTATACAAACACATATGCAACTAATAACGCATAAGGTGCAGTTACGGAAAGTGAAATGCATGAGTGCCCCTTTCTCTTACCAGGCCCGTCATCTTCAGAGAAACAGGTCTTCATCAAATGTGGAACATCCTTCATGTAGCTGAAAAGACAAGCAAGACAAAAACCTGAAAAGCATGTAGAAAAAATATTTATGTGCGTCTTTCTATAGAATAGCATTACACCAACTGACACGTGTTGTTTGTTAACAAACCAACTCATTGGGAAACAGTAGCGGATTGTTCTGTAACAACTTACGGAGGACATCTACACACGGACAAATTACTTATCTACTCACTTCGTCTTCTGGTCACGAACCCAGTTCTTGTCTTTGAGGTTAGATTCCCACGGCAGTCTACCTGAGAGCCACTGTAGCAGACAGTAGCCAAGGGTCTCCATGTCACCTCGACGTGATGGCACTGTCAACGTACATGCACACTGTCAACGTACATGCACACTGTCAACGTACATGCACACTGTCAACAAAATATTTCATGATACACTGACAACAGCATGCTACCTTATGACACACTGTCAATGTAGAGTGCTACCTCATGACTTACTGAATCCTCTGTGTTAAGAGTTATTGAGAGACAGTAGACTGACAGAGAGAACTGAACCAACACTGCACTTACTGACTCCTCTGTGCACGTCTCTGCTTGTGTATTCTATTGTGCCATCATGCTGGCGTTTCTTGTCTTCAAAGTACTTTGTATGTTCGGATGCTTGTGTGTAGCGAGATGCTCTTGCGTAGTCTACCAGGTATACCTAATCGATGGAAAATTTTAATTTACTACTCCAATAGTAGCAAAATATGGCCCTGTAATCATGCATCCCAAATGTGAAATCTCTTTGTTAATAGCGGCTACAAAAATGTATTCATGGCGCCTGTGGTAGATACCTCAACAATAATTTGTCGACAGAAAGTTTGTAGAACAATCGTTTATCCATGACATCTTCCTATGTGCATCATGTGAAGAGAGTATCATGGTGGATTCTTTTTTAAAAGGTGTAAATCATTTTTTTTCCATGTTTTGCAACAAATTAGAGTTGTTACATTGGTGAATGCTTTTAAAATTACATGCTGATAGACACTGCAACGTGTATCTGCATGTTGTGGAATTAATCAGTATTGTTGGTCATAAATGAAGGAAACCAGTGTGAAACAAACACAGTGCCTAGAAGTGGCATGAAATGGCACTCAACATATATCATTTCTACCTGGTCATTATGAAATTCAACAAACTCAACTATGAAAAAGGTATGATAATTGTTATACTCCCTACATCATCAGTGGTGCCTTCCATTGTGCCCAGCAACAGGTTGGAGCCCTTGATGTCAGCATGCACATATTCATGCTCATGAATAAACTCGAGGGCGTCCACCTGCAACACACAAGTACACATGGCAAAAATTATTGATAAAAGATTATGAACTCAGTGGAAGAGTAAATACCCTCCGTGAGGCATTTTGACAAAGTGGACGCAGTTAATTTTGTGTAATGCAACGTTTTAATGTAACGCTATTACCAACACCATATTAACAAGATGCCTATCTACAATGTTATTGTGTATCTGCATTTGAAAGAAATTACATGCATCAGCTATGAACTCAAAATGTAATCTAATAGTGGTGCACCCTAAGCGTAAACTTTGATTTGACCTTTTCACTACGTTTTAAGAAATTCCCACAACTTATTATCTTTTAATAAACAGATTATATAGAGCTCTGCTGCACCGCGTACCGCGAGCCAGTTTCATGAACAACCAAACAGCTCACAAAAAATAGAATAAATAAATACAGGTTTTGAAAAATCTTTGTTTATGGAGCATCTCAAATCAGAGCAGGGTGTGGTTTTAAATAAATTATTTAACTAACAGAGAATATATATCACAATGAATACACAGTTGTATAACACAGCAGAATAAAAAGTTTTTTTACCTATAACTCATGTAGTCTACATCTGAATATCACAAATGTGTCTTTGCCTACATTATCACAAAAACAGATTATTACCCCAAAACAACATTCAATAGGCCTAATCTCAACAGCCAATCACACTGCAGGAATGTGAACCATTCCATGTTTACACAGTTGTAGTCTCACCAGCTTCAGCGCGAGAGTGAAGGCTGTCTTGGGAGAGAAGCGGCGTCCATGCTGTTCAAACACTGTGTGAATGTCAGAACCAAAGCGCTCCATTACCAGGAACCGATAGCTCTTGGTGTTCGTGTCGGAGCAGCCCGAACCAACGTACTTTGGTATGCCAATGGTCGTCATTCCCTTCTTTGATAACCACTTTTGAACTAACAATGACATCAAGACGTGGTAATCAGAAATTGCATTTAAAAAATGGATTAACAAGACAAAACATTACTTTTTCAACAAAACATTTTGCATCTTTAAGGTATCTCATATGGGCAAAATGCCCATATGAAAGATCTGTTCTGCCCGTATGTGATTTTGTTGAATCTTTAATTGTAATATATAATATAAAATTTAAACTAAGAAAAGAACAACTGCATCTGTAGACTAGCAATACTCTTAATTAGTTTTAGAACTTCTCCGGGCACAGCGACCAAAACCGCCCAACCCTGTATTTGTGCATGGTAGCCAGCCAGCCATCCATTGCTTTTCAATGCTGCCATCCAGGTATTTATAAACGGATTGGGCTCAAATCTCGAACAAAACGAGATATGACAATGAGGCAACCATTTTGGCATGTTGTTGATCGTGGCATCATCTGCCGTCAGTTTGAAATTGTATTTATTTATTTTAATTATATTTTGTTTTTCATATTGCTAAGAACACAGCGTGACAGAGTTGTAATCTTTCGGGTGTAGGTCTTATATAATTTTGAATTGAAACAAAAACATTCCAGTCACAATTAAAAAATTTTTTTTTTGTAATTATGATTTTTATCAGAGCTGAATAATTGTTTTAGTGTAGCAAAACTAGCAAATATGGCTACAGTTGCTTCTCTGGATTGATGGTAATGACATTGGCATTTGGTATAGCAAGGTGTTTTTTTGGTCAATATTCCCTAAAGTTCACTTCATGATTTGAAAATCAAGCCATTCTAACTTAGACCACAGCCATTCTAACAGCCTAATTCATTCACAAATTCAACGGTTGTACTCATTTTGCAGCAAGTTATGCGCGACATAAATCACAATTGGTGACCATGCATATGGTAAACCTGTTGTAAAAAAATGAAACTTTGCATTACTCATATGAAACGAACCTTAAAACCCTGAACATGCATGTGTTACGCAGTTATATATGTGTTACGCAGTTATAGATGAAAACCAAGCAAACACAAAATAACATACAAATTACGTTTTGCAGTCGGTAAATTATTTCTTGCATAGGGGTCTTTATACAGCAGCACAACCACAACATTTCTAGCTTGTCACATTTTTCACATAGATATGATAACTTAGCAATGTTATAGATGTGACAGAGTACAAACAGTAGACGTCAGTGCAGTGGAAGCAAGAAATGTTCACTCACTGACGAGTGGCTTACAGACTCGTTGGTAGAAATTAATCTCACGGAAGAGTTGTCCGTCAGACTTCAGCGCCTGGGTTACACAAACATTCAAAGTTCATACAGGAGCTGCAGATGTCATCAAATGATCTACACACCATCCAAGTGGCCTCTGTCATAATGTATGGTCATTGCAGCAGTTATTTTATTCTCTACCGACTTTGGGACTGACCATGCAACTAGTAAAGGTCTAACAGGACAGTTCTATAACACAGTGGACACAACTGATCGTACCAGTAAAGATCTAACAGGACAGTTCTATAACACAGTGGACACAACTGATCATACAAGTAAAGGTCTAACAGGACAGTTCTATAACACAGTGGACACAACTGATCGTACCAGTAAAGATCTAACAGGACAGTTCTATAACACAGTGGACATAACTGATCATACAAGTAAAGGTCTAACAGGACAGTTCTATAACACAGTGGACACAACTGATCGCACCATTAAAGATCTAACAGGACAGTTCTATAACACAGTGGACATAACTGATCATACAAGTAAAGGTCTAACAGGACAGTTCTATAACACAGTGGACACAACTGATCATACAAGTAAAGGTCTAACAGGACAGTTCTATAACACAGTGGACATAACTGATCATACAAGTAAAGGTCTAACAGGACAGTTCTATAACACAGTGGACACAACTGATCGTACCAGTAAAGATCTAACAGGACAGTTCTATAACACAGTGGACACAACTGATCATACAAGTAAAGGTCTAACAGGACAGTTCTATAACACAGTGGACACAACTGATCGTACCAGTAAAGATCTAACAGGACAGTTCTATAACACAGTGGACATAACTGATCATACAAGTAAAGGTCTAACAGGACAGTTCTATAACACAGTGGACACAACTGATCGCACCAGTAAAGATCTAACAGGACAGTTCTATAACACAGTGGACATAACTGATCATACAAGTAAAGGTCTAACAGGACAGTTCTATAACACAGTGGACACAACTGATCATACAAGTAAAGGTCTAACAGGACAGTTCTATAACACAGTGGACATAACTGATCATACAAGTAAAGGTCTAACAGGACAGTTCTATAACACAGTGGACACAACTGATCGCACCAGTAAAGGTCTAACAGGACAGTTCTATAACACAGTGGACACAACTGATCATACAAGTAAAGGTCTAACAGGACAGTTCTATAACACAGTGGACACAACTGATCGCACCAGTAAAGATCTAACAGGACAGTTCTATAACACAGTGGACACAACTGATCATACAAGTAAAGGTCTAACAGGACAGTTCTATAACACAGTGGACACAACTGATCATACAAGTAAAGGTCTAACAGGACAGTTCTATAACACAGTGGACACAACTGATCGCACCAGTAAAGGTCTAACAGGACAGTTCTATAACACAGTGGACACAACTGCAAACTATTGTATAATTGATAACATCAGATAACTGAACATGACAGATGGAGGATATATCCAAGTTTACAAAAACAAAAATGTTTGTATCCTGTCCATATTGTGGTAAAATACAATAAGCCACAATATGAAAAAAAATACTCATTTGTATTCAATAGGTATTTCAAAATGATGCATTCATTGAGGGTACAAGTGAAATGTATTTTACATATGTAAAATATTAAATTGTAGTGTCAGTTTTGATCAGATCATAGGTTCATCTAGGTACAAATAAGCTGCCTTTACACTTGGTTGTGAATGGTAACATAAGTCAAGCCTTTATACTTGGTTGTGAATGGTTACATAAGTCCAGCCTTTACACTTGGTTGTGAATGGTAACATAAGTCAAGCTTTTACACTTGGTTGTGAATGGTAACATAAGTCAAGATTTTATACTTGGTTGTGAATGGTAACATAAGTCAAGCCTTTACACTTGGTTGTGAATGGTAACATAAGTCAAGCCTTTGCACTTGGTTGTGAATGGTAACATAAGTCAAACCTTTGCACTTGGTTGTGAATGGTAACATAAGTCAAGCCTTTATACTTGGTTGTGAATTGTAACATAAATCAAGCCTTTATACTTGATTATGAATGGTAACATAAGTCAAACCGCATTTATTTGTTGTTATCAACACATTTCAGAAAACATCATCACATGTGAATATATCATTAACATGTATGAGGAAATCACTCAACGTTAAATGTTTGGTTTGAAGAGAAAGTTTTATCATAAGCAACAACTGAGAATAGATTTAGTGTTATGAAAATAGAGTTATGAAAATGTCAATCAATCAATCAACTGACTCTTTTATTTCAGACAAAAAGTACATGCAATAGTAACAATAAAATTAAATAAATATGTAAAAAAGTTCACAAAAGTGCATAAATTGCACGTATCCACTTCACATGCAGTACAAAGGTGTTATATGATAGAGTAATTTGAAACTGAGACATAGAACCAGAAGAGGACACCACAAAACATGATAAAATACCACTCACCAGTTTGATGATAAAAGATGTTCCATTTGAACGTGGGTTGGTCTCATTGAAGGCTGAAATCAAACACAACGTGCAATAAACAGTACTCAACAAGGTTAAGTATTCAGTAAGATTTGTTGGCATTCATTTACCAGAAACTGAAAGAGCTGGGTTGGAAGATGTGGTATCAAGGTAACTATAAACATGTGCTAGTACATATATTTAGTAATGCATTAAGCCATCAAGTGATTGTCTGGTCAGTGTTAATACCTTCATATATAAGACCAAATCCACCAGTAGCAAAAGATGTTCCCAGTCTCCACAAGTTGTCTGTCAAGTCCTTCATGACTTCTCCCTCCGGCAGTGGATCAGCAAGCTCATAAGACTTTTTGCGCTCCTTTGTCTTGCGCAGTGTCGAGTCTTTCTTAACTTCTCCTTCCAGCTTTGAATCAGTAAGCTCACGTGGATCCTTAATTTCCTTTGTCTTGCACTTTTTCAAGTCATTCATGACTTCTTCTTCCAGCACTAGACAAGGAAGCTGTAGTGGTTTCTTGCCTTTCTTTGTCTTGCGCACATTCAAGCCTTTTGTAATTTCTCCTTCCAGCTTTGGATCAGCAAGCTCAAGTTGGTTTTTACGTTCTCCTGTCTTACGCACTGAAACAGTATAACAAACGCATTCGCAAAAAAAACTTATCTGATGGATAGCAAACTAATCGGCATATAGCTGGTTTGCTACGGAACTTCTCTGGTGTCACATTTGTACTGATCTTTGCTCGGTGCCAGGTTGAGGGATATTTAAACGTAACTGTAACTGGTTATAACTTAAGATAAGATAATCCACTGCTGAGATGTCTGAGGAATGCCGGGCAAAGTTAACGAGAGAACATTTATTCTGTCACGACGTGTTGGCATAAATGGATTGTCAGATGAGCGTCGAAGTAACCTAATATGTATGGACTTGACACGTGAATCAGACATTTTAAACTATGTACCACAATTCGTTTGCATCTATGTTTACTTACAAGTAGTGCGCTTCCTATAACTATCTTGTGTGGACACAATTATGTGACTTTCCAGCAATTCATTATATCTTATTCAGGTGTGACACTTAGAAAAGAAACTATAAACGTCTTGAACGGAGGAAATGTCGACCTTTAGCAGCAGGTTTCTCCATTTGTTCTGTTTGGTGGTGATCAGATGTACAATTATTTATATTAATAACTGTTATATATGTATCAAGTAGTTACGTGTACATCTGAGGTAGTTAACAAACAATTTGTATTCAAATATTTCTTCTGATGTTGGTCAAATAAATTGATTAAAACTGGCGTGTAGCAGTGGCTTAGGTGAAGTTGTGTGTTGGTGTTAACAACCCAAGAGTTGACGTATTGTAACTGAAAGCAAATACAATTCACCAACATCAAAGTTAACTACGTGTTTGTTTGCATGTTTCTTATTGTAATGTTGCCTGACATTTCATGTGGTGGTGCAAGCGCATGCACGCGCATGCATGCAAGCGTGTCTGTGACTTTCTAAGTTCGATTCTCACCATCATATTTTGTTAATATTTCATAAACAGTTTTTTATTCATTAGCAGACCAATACAATTACAGATGGAAATGTTTACCGTCAGCGACTTGTGTCAGGAATCGTTCTTCTTTTAGTTGACCTAAAATAGACAATCATGATTCTTACCTTTCTTCTCTTTCTTTGTGATATACACCCTGTACTATTATCATATGCACAATGTTCAATATTACGTCTTGATAATAACAATTCTGGGTAATAACAACTGTGTGTATGTCCATGCATGCGTGTGCATGTGTGTGTGTGTGTGCGCATGCATTCGGGTGGTTTGCTCTATTCGTTTTTCACCTCCATACTTTGCCAAGGTTTAATTTTGTCTTCAGTTCATTTCACTGTTGTTGATTAATAAACAAAAACAATACAGTTAACAATACAGAGGAAACATTTACATTTACTTTTGCAGGAAATTGTTTGTGATCAGAAACAAATGATCTTCACATCATAATTCTTTCTTTCCTTCTCTATGTTATGATAAACTACATATTACTCATCTATACATTATACCTTTTGTTACTTCAAATGTAAACACTAGGGTTTTACTAATTCACACCAATGACAATCTCACCACTTCGGATGTATTCTGCCACGTCAGTCTTCTTGAGTTCCACATACGCTCTGCACAGTTGATCGTACAAGGCACTGGAATGTTCGATGTCGATTCGGCTGTTTCTCCACGCCTCTAGTATGGAGAAGGTGCTGATCACTGCATCCTGGCAATCGCTTCTTATTTGGTGCATTGTGGAAGTGGCGACCTCTAGCAACAAGCCAAAGTGGAACTGTTCCTTGGTGGATAACTCGTGCTCAGCCAACTTCCAAAGGAACATGTTGTCCAGTTGTCCTACGAAAACATCAAGAATAAGTTTTAATAAATGTACAGCGGATGCTGTTTTAAGTAATATATTAATAAACAGTACTAATAATCAAGATGAAATGAAGACACAGGAAGGAAGATGGATGTGTTGTGTAAAACAGATAAACTGAGAAAGATCAGACTGCGGTGATCCAGGCAAATTGGACGTAGAGAGGAAGATCAAGGGACAAGGAAGGCATGGACACTGCCGGTGGATGGAAGACGCAGCAGGAGACGGCAGAAGTTAAGAATGAGAGACACAGAGGTGGCAGAGGTTGTGGAGAAGGATGCAATGGAGAGGATGTTAAATGGCAGAGAAGGATCTGAGCAGGCAGTCCCAACAGGGAATAAATGGTCGAAAGAAGACGATGACTCATAATCAAACTGTTTCTGGACTAGCTATGACATTACGACGATAATGTTTTCAGGTTGTTGCTGCATTAAATATACCCCACATTAGATGGATGTTATCCAAGTTCTGATCGTTAAAAAATTATGTTCATTATGTAGAGAACAAATTGAAACTAGAAGAGTACTACGAGGGAACATGATCAAAAGTATCCATAAATGTGCTTCATGATCGAATATCGATGCAAAGAATTGGTGGAGTAAAGCAACATGAATGGTATTTTTCATTTACTTGCGTAAATCAATAATGATGTTACCTCTTGCTTGGTATGTAGCTGAAGCAGCAGCAGCTGTAGCATTGACTGTGGAGGGAGTGGTGGCGCCACTTGTGCTAGCCTGGGCTTCAGCCATGTCTAACCTGTCATTCAGATGTTTACGTCATGATAAATATATAATAGTTTACCACACTTTGTTTTTCTAATAATGATGATAATTAGTTGATTACTAATTCACAGGCAAGTGATCTGCACGCTGCAAATATTACATAGATTAACCAATACAATTTTTTTAACACGTCTTTGAGAAGCTATGTGTGCTGGCGTGATACCAGGTGACCACCCAAAAGCGGTAGCCATTCAACCCTATGTTTAAATCAAATGACACATACTTTGGTACACATTTGCTTCACATGATGCACGATCACTGTGGAAAAACAACACATTTGGCTGCAGCAAATGAAGACTTTTTTCTGATTTTTTTGAGATCATCTACGGATTGTGCTCATATAAATATTAAAGATAACTGATGGGCTAACTATGTCCACAGACACATACACTGCACACTGCAATCCACTAGATTGTAATCTTTAAATGTCTGGATTAACTGGTGATGTGATTAAAAAGCTATTGCCTGAGGCCAATGATACAGATCTGATGTTTTGCAATATCAGCAATACGTATGTACGAAATGAATGTATTATCCATGCAAAGACGACTGAAATGAATGTATTATCCATGCAAAGACGACTAAAAAGTAAGATTCCTGTAGTTTGTTCATTGTAATAGTGCTTAACTATTTCGAGCAACTTCGTGATTTGTCATGTGGGCGCATGGGCATCCAGAGGGGTGGGGGGAGGCACATGCTCCCCTGGATCTGGATGTTTGTAAAATTTAGGTCTTTTATGGCGAGTAGATTAATTGTTTACTGTTTGTGTTAATTAGATCATTTAGTATATTTGTTAATTAATTATATACAATTATATCATTGTTCATTGAAAGTAGACATTTTGGTAAGTGTAAATATTTCTGGTTGAACTCAGAAACAGCAGAATTTGTTGCCCCCCTCTGGAAAAACGCAGCGGACGCCCCTGGGTGGGTGCGTTGGTTGTTGTAGTTAGTTTTTTCTGTGTTTGTGGAGCCAACATCACACCCCATATTTTTCCATCTCCCACCAGTACATCTCCCACCCCCCAATCGCACCTCCCACTAATTTTAAGAACAACCTCCCACCTCCTGCCACACCACTATTTAGTCCAGTGTGTCACGAACTGAGAGGAAAGCATAATTCTTAAACTTTCACTAGAGCCGAGGGAGCATCTGTTCAACAATTCCCCGTTTAATACTACGTCGTTAGTACTTGCTCTGGTTCTGCCTCGGCGTCGTACCCGGACCACAAACTAACCGCCGGTATATGAATATATGAGAATATGTATACACAGCCCAAGCGCGGTCGGTGTGCGTTGTAACCGAACGGCGATCGCTGTCGGTCGCGATTCTCTTACTGCCCCGTACTCGGCAACGCACTTTAGAGTTTCGTTTTACGTTGGGTTGCGTTTCTAACGATGGCAACACCAACGGCACCGCGATCATTAATCTACGGCTACACCGAACAATCCCATGATCATGATGGTTATTGAAGTCTTAGCCGTATACATTAGCACATACAATCTTGTCCACACACCGTTTGCGACGACAGATCATCACGGAACGTAACCAACCTTAGCATTGAGCAGCTTCAGTACTACAGGTGCCGATGTGAGTAGTTCTAGCCTATAGAACTACTTGTTGTAAACACTGGCTTGTTGTTTACAGCGTTATAACCAATCAAAGACACCGTTACATTTTTGAGACTCTATTTGGGGGGAAGGATTGCGATTTGACGTTATGAATATATTAAAAGCACGTGGCAATTTGTTTGTAGGTTTTATGTATAATATATATATATATATATATATATATATATATATATATATATATATATATATATATATATATATGCATGCATGCATGCATGCATGCACGCACGCACGCACGCACGCACGCACGCACGCACGCACGCACGCACGCACGCACGCACGCACGCACGCACGCACGCACACAAATAAAACACATTATATACGTACATACTAGGGGAAGGCAGTATATAACGTGTTAGTTGAGCCACTGAGTTAGTTAATTGAGCCACTCATGTTTCCCGGGAAACTACACGACAATTACATAGTACCTACACTATGACGTAACGTATAATGGGTTACATTTGTCACAGCGGCCGGAACATTTGAGCTACATGCAAGTACGTTTTTTTATGTTTTTTGAAACTGTTGGTAATTGTGATTAATGTCTGTTAAATTTGGTGTGTAAACTATCCACGCACGTGACCAGAGAATTATTGTTTGTTTAGAGAAGAAGATTATTTACATCACTTCGCGCATTAATGAGAAGTTAATTAAATAAGCTTAATTGCTGAAACGGGGCTAGTTGAGTAACCCAAGGCCCAAAGGAGGATTAGTTGAACAGCGGCTAAAGAACGAATTTAAGACGAGTGTTCTTTACCCAACAATACATAAAGGAATTCATTTTCTGAGCAAATTGGGACAAGGCAACATATATTAGCAGTTCGTTACACTGCATGGTTGTGATTGGCCTATAAGTCTACATTAATTGTGTCAACTTATTAATTAAACGCGTAGACTTGTCAGAGACGTGTTGTACCCATTGGGTAGATGTGTTGGCCGAGTTGTTATTATTTTTTTTGTACAAGGCCTACGTAAATTATATTAATAAAGCATTTACGCAACTTACACTATATATACTGTACGTGGCTCAACTTACCCCACACCAAATGTACGTTAGCTTATTAACCCTATTTGAATCAGCTATATGTAATTATCTATGCATGCTAGATATATTATCTTGGTACAAAATGATGTACAAAATAATCATAGTTTAGGTGAGTATATATAAAAACAATTTTTACTTATGACTTTGATATTGCGCCCTATAGACATCAAAAAGAATGAAAAATGGCTCAACTAACACTGCCTTCCCCTACACATTTACTTCATACATTCATCATTCATACACGCACGCATGCACACGCACGTACACACACTTGGAAAACTTAATTAGCATGCTACTGACCCATTTACCATAATACTGAGTATATGGAAATGGACAACACATGAGAAGTAAATATATTATAAATATCATATAATATGACACTTGAACCTCATATTTATCTCCCTTTCCATCGAATCTACCAACTCCTAAAACATACATAGTACACTAGTGAAGCGTAGTCCTAGTTCACATAACCTAGGAACAAGCAGGGGCAGCACGCCGTTTGTTGATGTTGTTCTGCCCTACGCGCTTGTGCACATGCGTGACCTACTTCGGTTTGTTGCCAAACATAGCAACCCCGAATATTACCCGGTAGTAACTCGGCAGCCGTTGCTATATACAGCATCAACACTACAGCATAGCCATCTGAAAATATATGTTTTGTGAAGCAGTCAACTGTATAACACACATATGTATAACACACATATGTATAACACATATAATACACACATATGTATAGCGACCCCTGTTGGCAAAATTTTGAAATGCCATATTCTTGATGGCTTATGGTACAACAGCTATAGGGGTCGTCTCAGCAGCAGCCTATGGCACCTTATAAATACACCGTCTTTGGGTGGCGTTCTTTTTTTGAGAGAGAATTTGTTTAAATTTAAACATTTTCAGAACTCATCCCAGAAATCCGCTGCTGATAGCGTACGCCCGAACACCCCTTTTCAAAACCAAGCGGACGGGCCTGGTAAAGCTTTACATTTTAGTAGGTACAATATTAATCCATATTTTAGTTATCCACTTTTTAGAATTTATTTTACTTATTACGGTGACATGTGAAAGCAAGATGTTACAAGCATATGCAACATTGTAGTAATAATTAATGAATAATATTGGATCGTTAATAACTGATGGACGATGCAGTGGTGAGACCAACTGGCAACAAACGAATTGCACGGGCCAAAACACACTGAAGTGAGAACACATGTCCTGTAATGGTAGATGGGCCTATGTAGCTATTATGGGGTATTATAGATATTCTGAAAAAGAAATTGGTGATAATTACAAATGTTTAAATGGGTCTAAGTTTATGGGTTTCCTAGATGTTTCCAAAGCCTTGAGACAGAATAAGGCATTCTCCACGTGGTTTGTGGTTTAAGAAATTAATTGATAAACAAGTACCTGCATGGTTACAGTATATTTTTCGAATTATGATATACTGGTGCACTAATCAAACTGTGTTTGTACGTTGGTCCAGGATTTTATCTGAAGGATTTCAAGTGTCTAATGGTGTCAGGCAATTAAGGTGGCATACTCTCACCCTACCTGTTTATTGCTTACATTGATGATTTAAGTGCTGCACTAACACAATGTCGCTCTGGCTCTTGTATATATGATATGAATATTAATCATCTCATATATGCAGATGACCTGTTTGTATTTTCCCCTTCTAGCGTAGGTTTGAGGGAGCTGTTATTTGTATGTGAAACTTATGGTCTAAACCGAGAGATAACATTTAATCATAAGAAAAGTGCAATACTCATAAGTAGAGGAAAGTATATGAAAAATGTATGCCACCTTGTAGTTAGGTTAAACGGAGAGGATAGTAAAGAAGTGAAGAATATGCACAAATGATGTCAAGATGAATCTGTTTAGTACATTTGTCTCATCTATGTATACAGCTCAACTGTGATGGAATCATACTGTATATAGCATCCACAGATTACATGTATGTTACAATAATGTGTTTAGACAATTACTCAGACTACCCAAATACTGTAGCGCTACAGCTATGTTTGCGGAGAGACTGACTCCTGACTGTAAAGCAGTCATACGAAACCTGGTATAGAAATGCATGTCACGTTTAGATAAATCTAAAAACACACTGATAATTGTGGTATTAGGTACTGACATCAGATGGAAATCAAAGATAAGGAGACAATGGGTAAAGTCACTTTATGTATATAATTACCATGTGTAATCATACTGTATGTATGTTTCATGTTTTACCTTTTTTACATTATTTTGCTAATTGTGGTGTATGAGTATATGGACCTCTATATGTATCATTATATGTGTATTTGTGTCTGACTTAAATAATTGGATTGAATTGAATTATATAATATATAGCCCATACTGCCATGTGGTTGTGAATTGTGCTCATTGATTTAACAACCAGAAATGACCACAGAAGCAACATAAATGTGGTTCTAGAATCATGAATGCTCAGAGTACATTGGACATAAAGTACAGTACAGAGTATAGAGTACAGTGGACATAAAGTACAGTTCAGAGTACATAGTACAGTGGACATAAAGTACAGTACAGAGTACTGTGGACATAAAGTACAATGCAGAGAATAGAGTACAGTGGACATAAAGTACAGTTCAGAGTACATAGTACAGTGGACATAAAATACAATACAGAGTACAGTGGACATAAAGTACAGTACATAGTACAGTGGACATAAAAGAAAAGTAATAAAGTAAAAGTAAGATAATTGTAAATATTAGAAATTTATATGCCACGTGATTAGTGACAAGGGACAGATTGTGGGGAAAAGAAGCAGAGGTCGGTGGTAGGTAGGTTAGCGCCCCGATGATATGTTGGGTCCACTGTTGTCATGTAGGTTAGCGCCCCGATGATATGTTGGGTCCACTGTTGTCATGTAGGTTAGCGCCCCGATGATATGTTGGGTCCACTGTTGTCATGTAGGTTAGCGCCCCGATGATATGTTGGGTCCACTGTTGTCATGTAGGTTAGCGCCCCGATGATATGTTGGGTCCACTGTTGTCATGTAGGTTAGCGCCCCGATGATATGTTGGGTCCACTGTTGTCATGTAGGTTAGCGCCCCGATGATATGTTGGGTCCACTGTCGTCATGTAGGTTAGCGCCCCGATGATATGTTGGGTCCACTGTTGTCATGTAGGTTAGCGCCCCGATGATATGTTGGGTCCACTGTTGTCATGTAGGTTAGCGCCCCGATGATATGTTGGGTCCACTGTTGTCATGTAGGTTAGCGCCCCGATGATATGTTGGGTCCACTGTTGTCATGTAGGTTAGCGCCCCGATGATATGTTGGGTCCACTGTTGTCATGTAGGTTAGCGCCCCGATGATATGTTGGGTCCACTGTCGTCATGTAGGTTAGCGCCCCGATGATATGTTGGGTCCACTGTCGTCATGTAGGTTAGCGCCCCGATGATATGTTGGGTCCACTGTTGTCATGTAGGTTAGCGCCCCGATGATATGCAATTCGTCTATCTTTCATATTCAGTTTGGTAAATAATTGCGCAAAACAACGCAGACGTGAAATATGTTTTATTATATTATTATATGTTTTATTTATTGGACGCACTGACGGGTGAACTGTTATCTTGAAGCAACAGGCCATACAACACAAAGTTTGCTAAATCAAACATTTCGGCTAGGATTAATCGTCAAAGCACTTTGTGTCTTCTTTGTTATAATCACACGCAAAGAGCCTGTCTTTTGCCAACGCGTAGATCTCTCGTTGGTCTGCAACTGCATCAAGCTTTCTGAAATGCAGATTTAATTGTCTAAGTTTGCGACAGGTGGCGACACCATCATTGGCAAATGCTTTTGCATACATCATGCATACGGAGAAGCAGAGTCGTCGCGGCCTGCTTGACCTACCCGGCATCCAACCCGGCATCCGACCCGGAGGGCAGGGGCGCCCACAATCAAGGGTTAAGACCACAGTTGAACTTCCTGTTTACGAATGTAGGGCGTATGAAATTGTAAAATGGGAACTTAATAAATTAATAGTATGTGACATGAGTGCCTTTGAGCAGGAATATTCACAGGTTTGTTTGTAGAAGCTATTGGCTGTGAAACAGTGCATTTTTTAAAGAGTTTAACTGGCGGAGGGATTTATGGGAATTTTTCTGCTATGGGCCACGTGGGCGCATGAATACGTGGCTATGTTTGTCAAAATTGATAGGTATCGCACGTCGGGGCGATTTAAAAGAGGTGGAGGTATGTGATTTTGAAAAAATTTGGTCAGTATATCAATGAGATGATGGCAGTTGCTGTGGACAATTTTCATAATTTTTGATGGTCAAGTTTTCTTATAATCGGACAAAACGTTAACATGGCCACCAATGCAATTCTCAACTGTGGTCTGACTCCTCAAGACTAGATACCGCGTAGTTGTCGAATGCAGCACTCATGTGACTTAGGTCAGACAGAGATAATTTAACCCATGTGCAAGTGTTTGTGTTCGGTAAATATAAAGATAACTGGCAAACGTATTTCTTTATAACTCATTCCTACCTCGCTTTTCTTGTCTACTAAAAACAGTCATTGATTGATTGATTCAATATAAAAAATGAGACTTGTAGATACATCAAGTGTATATGCAAATGTACATTAAATGTACCGACGGTGTATCCCCCAAAGCGGTCGACCTCAACGATGTATGGTGAGTAGGTATACAGAGTTCAACGAGCCAACGAATTAACGTTACCCATGCCGGAAGCTCGACACTTCGATTAAGTCCAACAAGCCGGTGTGACCAGCCGCACCAGCAGTTTGCACAATGTAACCGTAAACACGTGCCCATCTTACAGTACAACGCCTATCTTATTTCGATGTTTATGCTTTCCTCGAGAAGCACCAGCTGCGCAGCTTTGCCACAAGCGATGGAGCCTCTCGCTGCCAGCAGTAGTACACACTGAGTACATCTCCATAAAACGACTCTGAAAAATCGCGGCCCTGTCACGATCAGCGGCCCGAGAGGGGTTCAATGCCGGGCTGCCCGGAGGACTGACCAGTGGGTTTACGACGTCTATGCAGAGAATGTCTTCTGCTTCTTCTTCTTTAGTATTATCTTGGAGGACCCGATTTCTGGGTAATATAGGTGATGCGGAGTACGCAGTTGATGCTGCGGGGCTGGGCTAATATTTTTCGAAAAAATATCTCTGAACCTGAACAAAATATTCCGGACTATTTAGATATATTACAGACCTTTGCCCTGCAAATGTACAATAATATGTATTTGGAGACACTTGCTGAGACACTCAGGCAAATGGAAAGTCTAGTTCCAGCAATACAAGACCGATAACATGCCTAGCTCTTGGTGTTTCAAGAAAACAAATCATAGGTCAACCGAAACGAGTAGGCCTGTACATAAAGCCTTCTTATGTGATATAATTATGTGGACGAAATTATTTATGGCAGTGGTTGGTGACGGAATGGTTAAATCTTGTTTGACAATTAAATATATCATTGGATTAGGTTAGTAGAAGCACTGTCCTTAAGGATTGCGGTTAGAATTTCGACAATGGGTTACTAGAATCGTTTTGATATATTCAGCCTATTAGTAATGCATGCAACTGCCCACATTGACACGTCGATGATATTATCAATAGCCTCTATTGACATACGCGATATATCAAAGACGTTCTTACAGCGCTCGTCGACACATCCAATGAGTCAATAAGACGCTCGACCCAGCTTATTGATAGGATCAATCTGTCAATAGTATCAGCGCTTAATTAATGTACATAGCTAGCCTTGAGGCACGCTGTGAGCTTGTGTTGCGCCGAGTGATATCTGCCGCACAGATCCTTTGACGAAATAACAAACAATTAGTAAAGGGGACAAATGTAAAACGTAATGAAAGGTGTTGGCGCATTTTGTGGGTTTTGTTTGGATATAATTAAAGCAGTGTTGGCGTTGCGTATACAAGGTGAAGATTCTCAAGTACAAATATTTCGATATCGTCGTGAATCTTCAAAGCAATTCTTCAGTTAAAACTCCATCCTCGACTGATTTAGCCTATCGCGAATCCGGTTCGTTGAAGTCCAAATATGTAGTGGGTAAATAATTTAAATAACATCCGCAGTCGATTTAATAAAATAAAAAATTTGCGGGTAAATGGTCACGGACGTGACTTCCATCCTCTCGCCGATTACATGACAAAGTTACGAAATTTTACCACGGATGAGTTTTTAGCGTTTCCATTTTCACTTCAATTAATGTATAACGAAACATTAAGTAATTTAATAGTGTGTCTGATGATTTCACAAAAACTACATACAAGCGTTGCACAAACGAGCTAACATGTTGCAGTGGATACTAGGTAGGTTTGATATTTCGCAATGAATTTGGAATGAGACTAACAAATGCATCGAACTGAGGAGGCACCTTTAAGTTAATTGAGGAGGCACCTTTAAGTTAATTGATGAGGCACCTTTAAGTTAATTGAGGAGGCACCTTTAAGTTAATTGATGAGGCACCTTTAAGTTAATTGATGAGGCACCTTTAAGTTAATTGAGGAGGCACCTTTAAGTTAATTGATGAGGCACCTTTAAGTTAATTGAGGAGGCACCTTTAAGTTAATTGAGGAGGCACCTTTAAGTTAATTGATGAGGCACCTTTAAGTTAATTGATGAGGCACCTTTAAGTTAATTGAGGAGGCACCTTTAAGTTAATTGATGAGGCACCTTTAAGTTAATTGAGGAGGCACCTTTAAGTTAATTGAGGAGGCACCTTTAAGTTAATTGATGAGGCACCTTTAAGTTAATTGATGAGGCACCTTTAAGTTAATTGAGGAGGCACCTTTAAGTTAATTGATGAGGCACCTTTAAGTTAATTGAGGAGGCACCTTTAAGGGCTAACTCCGGCGATGACGGCACACTTCCCAACAATGGCGTCACTCAGCATATCACCACTGCCACAACTTTATTATTAATTTAAAATTCGTGAACGCCCGGCAGAGTGGTATACACATTTGGTTAGCAGCGCAAAGCTATTCTAGTTTGCCAGGCATACATGTTTCGTCATTGCTATTGTGCGCTTCAGGAACATAACAGTTTAAAACTATTAAAGCTATTCTAGTTTGCCAGGCATACATGTTTCGTCATTGCTATTGTGCGCTTCAGGAACATAACAGTTTAAAACTATTAAAGCTATTCTAGTTTGCCAGGCATACATGTTTCTTCATTGCTATTGTGCACTTCAGGAACATAACAGTTTAAAACTATTAAAGCTATTCTAGTTTGCCAGGCATACATGTTTCGTCATTGCTATTGTGCGCTTCAGGAACATAACAGTTTAAAACTATTAAAGCTATTCTAGTTTGCCAGGCATACATGTTTCTTCATTGTTATTGTGCACTTCAGGAACATAACAGTTTAAAACTATTAAAGCTATTCTAGTTTGCCAGGCATACATGTTTCGTCATTGCTATTGTGCGCTTCAGGAACATAACAGTTTAAAACTATTAAAGCTATTCTAGTTTGCCAGGCATACATGTTTCGTCATTGCAATTGTGCGCTTCAGGAACATAACAGTTTAAAACAAAAACGACCGTTATTATGTTTCTAGACAGATTTTCAATGCAATCGCTATACACATTTGTGTACAATTTAAAAAAATAGGAATTTACCTAATTAAATAAAGATGTGCAGTATCTGCACATCGAATTTAATCTAAGTTGTGGCAATTGAGAAGATCGGGTAGTCTTGCTATTGCGATAGTATCGCGATAGCCGTACAACTAGCGCAGTGCAATAGGTGGAGTTATAAGAACGGCAGCTTTCGCGCAGCAATTGCCGAGTGACTGGATGCTTCAATTAAGTTGAAATGGTGTTTGTGTGAACAGGTCTAGTGGGGCAAAGTGTAACGCGTTCTCAATAACGATTGTTAGAAGGGTCCGGTATAAACTGAACGCTTTGCTTTAAGATAATAATTTTTATTTTGTTTTGTATCAAATCGTGTCGGATTTTTACCCAACGTTGCCATTGACAAAAATAGTCAAACAATATTTCATAATTGGTCACAGTGTTCGACATTTCCGTCATTGCTTATCATAATTCCCAATCTATGTTAAACAAATGATCTACATTCTGTATTGATAATTGTTTCTTTCTAATGTGCACCACTGTTCAAAAATAGCGCTGTCAACAGAAAGGAACTACTTCGTGCAGCGTCCCACGTACTCGGTGGCGTCGTGTGTGAAAATTAGGTCACATTACCCAGAATTCCCGCGAAATGGAAATGCCTGTTGAGAAGGAACAGACTCGCCACCTAGTGGGAATTACGTCAGACCAGGCACCCGTGGGTGCCAAACCTATTCACAGTCACTCATTCTACTATAACAAAGAACATATTTACCAGTTGTTTTATTTTCAAATGTGTCTCGTGAATAAGTTTTTGTAAACATACATGTAGAGCTATTACGCTTTTTAGGGTATTTTACAAGCGAGTTGAATTAAATTCATACATGTGTATAGTAATGAAGGGAGAAATTTGACAAATAACGGCTGAAGATCATTCTTTAGCCCTAACAAAGGTAAATTTAGAGAATGATCTTTGTAATATGCGTCCAATTCTGACAATAGCACAGTCCAAACAGATAGCTGGATTCATGTAAATAAAAAAGCTAGTCAGACGAAACGAAAGTGGACGTACAAAACAAAACCCGTTTTGCAAAAGAATTATATTAGACAAACTCGTTTACCATAAACAAAGCACATTACTTGAACACATCATCAGACTTACAGCTGTTCAGACTGAGAGGATAACACTGTATCAAGTTCAACGTTATCTCACCTTTTTACCTTTTTACACTGATAACAGTGCTTGTGTAATTGTGTTAACAAAATACGTCTTCTATTAAGTTGTATGGTAAAATTCACACCCGTTGAGCATTATAACACACGACAATCATAGAACCAATTCAATGTTCTATCCACTACGTCCAAACGGGACAAAGCGCCCAGTGTGCGTGGCGCCACCTTCTGGCTACTTGATGGAACGATTACCAAAACATTTCATGGAACAAAATGACACGCCCGTTTCACAACCGATACCATGGAATCATTGTATAATAAAACAACAAGAAACAAAAGAAACAATCTGTCCGTGCGTAATTTACGCTCTACATGCACTGGGATAATCTACCAGAATACCGGCAACACAACGGCTTTAATGAAGACGGGGAAAAACCAACCATTTTCAAAAACGTAACGAACTTGTGACTGACAAAAACACGGAAACCGTTGTCTGGATTAACATAGTGCAAACACAGATGTCATAATCTCTGACTAAACGATGGGTGCTAGTGTGTGTCACCTTGTACCGTGGCCGGGTAATTATTTAATGTTTTTAACATGGACAAGGGTGCCGGCGAGCGTGTGCCACAGATAAATGTCCTTCAGTTTCGGTTCCGGCTCCTTGAAGGCAGCAGGGGCCGAGATCGACCTACTCCACATCAGGCCTGCCGGGTATGCGTTCCGCGGCATGCGCTTTACCACGGGCAGGGGTCCGAATGTGTAGCCACGGTTGATGTCGAACCGGTTTTTCGTTCCTGGTGGACAGAAGGACCGACTGGGGTGCCACACGGGCATTGGCTTCGTGCTCTGCGGGACTAGGGACGGGTAGGTGATCTCGGGGAAGAAGGCCGAGTTGGAGAACGGGCGTGTGTAGTCGTTCGGCCCTTTCGGTTTCGGTTTCGGTTTCGTCTCTCTGTACTCGTCGTACATGGAGTAACCATACGTCTGGTTGGTCGTGACCGGCTTGTCCTTCGCCCATCGGAAGTACGACGGAGCTCTCACGGACGTCATCCTGGTGTGTTCTGTCTCTCTGTCTCTCTACGCGCTACGGGCAAACCTGAAAGAGAACCAACGGTCAATGACCAAAGGAAGTAGATTATATTCGTGTTGCTCACAAACGGCTCCTGTGTGAGTTATGTTTGTGTTGCTTCACGAATATTGCTCCGGTGTAAGTTATGTTCGTGTTGCTTCACGAATATTGCTCATGTGTGAGTTATGTATTCCTCACGAACACCGCTCCTGTACGAGTTACGTTCGTTCTGCTTCACAAACACATTATTGAATGAAATGGAGCGCAATAAATCATTAAAAAAAATCCGATAGCCAAATGATACGGCGCTTTTTGATTGATGCAATTTAGATACGGAAAATATTAAACGAATATAGTTAAATTTAATTTCGTCTGAAATAATTGACTCATCACGAATATAACTATATACCTTTCAATCGGCATTCAAAGTTGAAATTCAATGCTCTAATGAGTATGGATTACACGAACGAATAATTGCCCAATTGGTCGGGTCGTATTTGATCCCAATTTCACGAACACTTGGCCGCGGTTTTGAAGCAGTGGCCAATCAGCGACCGACAAAAGGTGCACCCGTCGTGACCTGTCATCAAAGCTCAAATCGGGATTGGGGTGAGTCAAGATCTAGATTACAGTGTCATACGCCCGACCACGCGGGGCAAAAATAGCTTGTTTAAACCGGCCTTTGGTTCGGTTGTTTGGCAGTGACGTCATCCCAGTGAAAGGACGGTTGCTTTCGTAGTTAGGACAAATGCACGTTTCTTTTTGCACGTCCTCACACATGCCCCAGTCTGATGTTATCGTTTTAATGAAAAGCTGGCTGGACCATTGTACGTGAATGCAACATTGAAACGCATATGATTGTTTTCTGATACTCGAATCACCAGCCTGGTTATACAACATGCCTCCCCAAATGTTACAAGGAAACAAACACGCCATGCAAGACGAGGGTGCGCGTAGGCTGCACGTCTGTCTAACTGGTTTATCCCAGAAAATATATACTAATAACTCCTAAAAGAGCGGGTGAGTCTACTGAAACGGGATCCACAAGTGAGTGAACACGAGGTCTTAGCGGATGAATCAGTCAATGTCACTCTACTACATATAGTTTCATTGACATACCTGGGTCTTGGAAATATTGATTTTATTTGTGCATGTTATTAGGTTGTAAACAACAGTGCGATTATACGGGTCACAATAGATTGTTTCACGGAAAAAAGTTTAATGTGTTAATGGCATAAGAGGGGCGCGGTGGCATGGCGGTTAGAACGGAGGACTCTCAGTCCAGAGAACCCGGGTTCGAATCCTGTTGCTGTCGTTTCGAAGCTTTGGCAATTTCGTTCACCCCGCGTTGCCTCAGTTCACTCAACTGTATAAATGAGTACCTGGTTACAGACACATATGTGAACGAAATTCTTCGCGCAGTAATAGCAGCGTTGCTGAATTCTTCCAATAGAAGTCGAGATGGCGTTGGAATCAACATGTCTGCCAAGGGGTGAAGTGTAAAGCGCTTTGGACAGTCCAAAGGACTTTATACCGCGTTGAAATACTTTGTACGTAACTTTTTATTTTTGCTAGATGCTAGACGCGGACTGTGGGTCTTCTGGCTCAAGACGACGTTGAACGCGTAACGATCTGAATAGTCGAATCACAAAGAGGAACGGTCGTGCCTTAGTGACAGCACCCCCCCCCCGCATCGAGCGTTATTGACAAGTTGGCAGTGGGCCACTATTAGTACAAAGTGCTCCCAATTCATAACTGCGGCTCGGCAGTCTGCGAATCTATCACGTAAAACCTGCACTTTGTTGTCTTGGCGGACGGAGACAATACACGCGTCAACTTTGACCCAACAAACACGGAGAGTAGGTGTAATTACTTGTAGCGGTCGGCGGCATGTTGAATGCACCGGTTTAAGGACTGAGTGAGACAGGTAACGTAATTAATATCATTATCCAGTTTAGTGAATGGAAGCGTCAAATTGGTGTTATCGGAATACCGCTTTTGTACAAGGATCCGTGACCTCCCATTTGGTACATAGAGGGACAGTTATAGGTATCCTAAGTAAATTAACAAACGGTCAATAACGTAGCTAATGCAATAGCAAGTTCTAAATCATATTAAAACCTTTTCCAAAACATAACACAATCGCAGGCGCATGTTGTTAGTCTTTGTGACTGTTTCGGTGACGCCAGAGCATGTACTAATTAATAAATCATAATGAATACACAAAAGTAAAGCCAAATAATATATGACGTTGACATTATGACCTAGTTGCTAAGTACAATCGATTTATGGCTTCGTAGAAATAAAAATAGTTTAACTGGGACAGTTAAACTTTGCTAACTTTTCGGTTATCAACATGATATATTCAAACATGACACTTCATCGTTCTCTTCCCTTCGCTTAGTTGTGCAAAAAGTTCACGTATGTATATGTATATGTATGTATGTATGTATGTATGTATGTATGTATGTATGTATGTATGTATGTATGTATGTATGTATGTATGTATGTATGTATGTATGTATGTATATATATATATGTATATATATATATATATATATATATATATATATATATATATATATATTATCGAAGCAACCCGTGCATGTTCACACACACTTCTTGAACATATTTGTAAATTTGTGGTCGAAAAACGTTTATGCTTTTTTCGACCCACTGCGACAACTCTTGCACGCTGTTCTGGGGCGCGTGACACGTGCACTGTGCTGACAACAAACACAAACGAAACATGTGTCATAACTTTTTGGAGATAATTTTACAGTATTGTTTTCCTCGCCAACCAGCTCCAGGGACTAAAGAACCCGCGGGCTCGTATTAGGGAGGAGCTATAGGCCCCTACGCTGACGGGTCGGTCCCACGGCAGCGGATACTTTTACCTTTATTAGAAGTTTACCAGATCAAAACCAATTTTAACTATTACTGTTGTTTCTGTTTTGCATACACATGGGTGTAATAAATATTAGCGTTGTATTTTTAATCAACGATATTCTGACGATATAACAAATGAACTTATATGTTCTTACGCCAGAGTTAATCAAGTACTTACTTTACTGCTCACAATAACAGCGACGTCTCAATTAATCAGTTCAAGTTTCAACCTGCTTTCATATTTCAAATTACACATCAGAAGCATGCCCCCAAAACGAGAAAAGTTTCACCTTCGTATAATAGTATGTTCAAAACGTCTCTAGAACGCTCAGTTAGACATATATTTCATTAACAAGTACGTCCGTTGCACCGATCCTGGAATTCTAACTAAGCTACTAACTAGCATTTACGGGGTACTTGGGGGTTGATTTCTGACTGTGCGTGTGTGAATCCCCGGGTACCGCTATACTCTGAGTTCACGATAGGTTACACATTTACCCCCTTTGTGATATATTTTACTTCCTTTGCCATAGGCACCAGGTACAAGGGACCTACGGATGTTGCGTCTCTTCCGGAAAGCACAGGCAATATGGGGTGAACGAAATTTGCCGAAAGTTTTGCAACGGCGGCAGGTGGACTTGAACAGTGGTCACCTCGGTCGACAGTCCGACACACACTGACCGCCGGGCCACGGTTGCATGATGGTAATTAGTGTTCGTGAGTATGCCTGTATGGGAATTAAGGATTATGCTAACGTGTTAACTGGGATACATTTAATTGTTGACCCTTTAAAATTGGCCGCAACCTATAGGGGCCTACGGGTCAACGTGCAGTTGTGCATACTTCTACTTCGATAATTGGCAGAGCTGTAGTCCATGTGTCAGGAAATACGTACGATATCTGATCAAAACAGAAGTTTGACAACCCAGTAGCTAAGCCGTGCATGATATATAAGTCTACCAGAAAGCCCCACCGCGGCGCGGGTAAGTCGGCGTAGGCGGGTCCACAAGGTGCCTGCCTCAGCAGGTGTCTCCACCGCACGGAGGTATATATGTAAACACAGACACTAACGTGTACAATCAACCTACAATACTTACCTATTGATACTAATGCTGCTGGTCTCGAACACTTGCACGCATCCCGACTCTGTCCAAATATATATGAAGTCAAGTGTACGTACAGTGACACCAATATCACGGACGAAGTGTCGAGACGTCTGCTCTCCCACAGCTGTTTGGTGCAGCGCCGCACGCGTCGTTTATTGCGTTGCTACGCGCACTGCGCATGACCGCCATTCTGCCGACGGCGTCGTTAGCAACGGCACACCCACACCCAGGTTTTCGCGCCTCGCATCGATGTATTTGAATCGGAATCACACGAGTCTCGCTTATTGTGGATCGTTCATTACATGTACATATCAGATAATTTGATGCCATGTATTTTAATGAAGAACATGTGTAGCTTCGAAGGGGTTTTGCTCGAGATGGTGCGACTACAACTATATAACATATATGGGTATGCTATGGCTATGAATATATATATATATATATATATATATATATATATATATATATATATATATATATATATATATATATATATATATATATATATGCCTGAGTTAGGGTGTGTGGCAGTAGGTAGTTGGAGATGGTGATCAGATGAGAGGTTGCTATGCCTGCCACATGGTCCTGAGTCCTCATGTGAGCCTGGTCCTGGCCTAGGTTGGATGGTCGTTTAGTGTAGGCCCCCGGGGGGGGGTACTGCCATACCAAAGCGGTGGGGGTGTGCCGCCAGAGCCCCATGGAGCACTTGGGGAAAGAGAGAGAGAAATCAAGAAATTTATGGTCACCAAGAGAGAATTATTGAACAATTTATCTAATATCTATAAATGTAAGGTAAGCCCGGGCGGAACGTTTTCATTGGGAAATGTCCTCTTCGATGAAAGAGAGAATTATTAGGTTTAATTGGTGCACAAAGAGAGAAAATCTACATTTTTTCTTCGGACAGAGATAGAAAAATGGCCAAAAACAGGGGCATTTGCGCGGACATACATGTATACCTCAGTATAGGGAGTACCCCCCCCCGGATGTAGGCAACCGTCTCATGGATCTATATGGCACTCCAAAAACCCAACGGGAGTGGTGCGCTGCCACATTCTCACCCATGTTCATAATTTTGACAGTAAACGGTTTTATTTCGTCATATCTTAATTCATGTTTTCACTAATATTTGGATAAACACAGTTCACAATAGACCACTTTCACAGTTCGCGATAAATTAACATAGTGCATTCACTGTTCAAATTCTAAGACATGTGCTGGTTTTTTCAGATCGATATCCGGTATGAGTATATTGTGATCCATTGGCGGATCCACACCCTGAGAAGGACGAGTGCCCTGTTTCCACAAAAAGAAACCAGATGGCAGGACTATACACGCACGCACGCACGCACGCACGCACGCACGCACGCACGCACGCACGCACGCACGCACACACGAGCGCGCGCGCACACACAATAGTCACCGTATTTTAAGGCCACCCTTCTGGTGCAATAACCTTATAAAAAGGGTGGCTTCTCGTGAGGGGGAATTATCATGGGAACGCCTTATTTGCTACATGGCAAAGTTGGCCTCTAGTAAATAGGTAGCTTCTTGTGATAAGGGCCTTATAAGAGCCTTATAAGGGCCTCATAGGAGGGGCGCCACTGTATGTACAAACATACGAAATACAGTACATATAGTGCACATTAAATATAAACGAAGTAAGTAAAATATGTCTTAGTTCATATAGTAGGAGTCATCTCCAAGTCGGGTTATCTTGGGCAAGTGGGTACCACTGCGATGAGTCTACAGCAGTGTGGATCAAAGCGCACTCTGCCACTCGAGACCCACCCGTCGCCCATGACCAGTTAGCTACCCGATGCTTACCCACCGCCAGAGATCCGCCCACAGCACTAGACCCGCCCGTCACCCCTGGTTAGTTCGCCGCCCGAGACCAGTCATCCTCCCGAGACTTGTCCACCGCCCGAGACCCGCCCGTGACCAGTCAGCCGCCCGAGTTCTGCCCACCGCCCGAGACCCGCCCACCATGCGACACCTGCCCACCACCCGAGACCCTCCCACCATCCGACACCTGCCCACCTCCCGAGACCCTCCCACCATCCTACACCTGCCCACCACCCGAGACCCTCCTACCATCCGACACCTGTCCGCCACCCGAGACCCTCCCACCATCCGACACCTGCCCACCTCCCGAGATCCGCCCGCCGCCCGAGACTTGCCCATTGCACGAGACTACCTGGTCCAGTCAGCCGCCAGAGATCTGCCCGCCGCCCGAGGATATATAATAATATACAAGCCCCACATGACGACATTTGAGACACGTATAGGACTGTTACTACAATATTTGGTTTTTTATTAAGTTTTGTAATTATGTTACTATTTACTTAAGATGTGTCTACGTATCTGTGTTAACTGTCTTTCTGGATTAAATTAGAACAAGTAGGCCAAATCGTGCTTGCCCCTAAATGGGTGCACTTTGCCCCACACTACCCTATGTTTTTTCTTTGTTGAAACTAATACTTTCCGACTCTCTAATTTGAAGTACTTACAAGTTGTACTTCCGTCGACAATCGATCCTGCGATGCAGTAAAGACTGTTTGGAGAACAAGGTTTGTTTTGAAAGTCTGTCGTTATCCATACGAGCCAAAGGACCTGTCCGTCTGAGGCAGGCCGGTCCTCTGGGTTTTGAAAAGGGGGGTTCGAGCGTACACAATCAGCCGGGAATTTCTGGGATGATTTCTTAAAAATGCTAAGTTAATGCAGTTAAACAAAAAGTCTCGCAAAAGGGGGGGTTCGTTCCAAACCCCCGAAGACGGGCGTGTTTGCTATGCTGCAATGTGTCATAATATATTATTGTCTCCCAATGTGAAGTAGGCTACATTAATGCAACACCCAGGCGCGTAGGTAGCCGGACACACGTACGCACGTCAATATGGCAAACAAATAAAAAAATCCAATCTGCACCCAGAAATGGAATAGTCCATCCCAACTCTGGCCGGCATCCATCTTGGAGTGCAAGCTCAAATCAGACAACTGATGAGGCCTACCCGGCGCCATCTACGCTCACTGCAAAAGACACACTATTGACGTGACTGTTGTGCATGCTAGCAAAGGCCTACTAATTAGAAGTATGATGGGCACATTCCCGTACATCGCATTCTCCTTCAACTACTCAGCCCAGAGGTTGCGTGTCTTTCAGGCTGAGCTCGAGTTAGACGAGGATGCACAAGCTGGTATGAACAACATAACTAATCTGCTATCGTTTTGTTTTTGACAATATGGTCCAGCCGTGGGAACGCTCTGTATACATTCAAGTCTACATTCGCTGTTGTAGACACTGTCCTGTGGTATTTCGAAGAATATGGGAACGGCAAAGTCAGAAGCTACATCCATCAAGAATGCTTCATCATAACCCTAGTGATCATTGAACATGTTCTCCAGAGTCGGCTTCCTCTGACCATGTCCTACAGTCCAAACAGTGTAATATCTGTCAAAAGAGGCAGAGCTTACACAAATCACTACAATCGCCCAGCTGCAGCAGGAGAGGGCCAGAAGTATGGAATGCATGCTTTGAATGTGCTGTAGAGATAGTGGGAAGGTTTGAGAATGAGGCGAGCAAGCCCGCAATGTTGGTAAACAGAGGCACCGTCCGTGAGAACGTGCCCACTGATATAACAGACGCGCCCAGCCAGTGTTGGGTGAGAGCGATGTATCTGCTGTTCGTGAATCACTTGCTGCAGGAAATTGGCACATGTCTGTTAGTAGCAGTCTTGGGTTCAAATGCAAATGCATTTGAAAATGTTGCATTTAAATGCACTGTCGTCTCTTTCTCTCTTATTGGCACTTGCATTTGAATGAAAAACATTTTTGCGTTTGACTAAAAAAACATTTGCATTTGATTAAAATCATTTGCAGTTGATTAAAAACATTTGTATTTGCACTTGATTAAAAAACATTTTTATTTGAATCAAAACATTTGATACTTTTAACGCAGATTTCTCACTTGGTTGCAAGTTGCCAGCCCCAAATATTTACGGAGTCCGGCGGTCATGTGACCGGCGCGCCGCTTTTTCGTGACCAATCGAGTAAATTTAAAAACATGGACGCAGTTGATTCGTGCTAAACGTTCGAAAAATACACAAACCATGTCACAGGAAAGAGGTTTTGTTCCCATACACAACTGTTTGAAATTATTTACTCAACGGCACACTGCATTGAAAATATAACAATTTATCACAATGCAAACTCAATTTCGTTTTGAATGCGCCGCAATCTTGTTTTGAATCTATAGAACTGGACCACTTTTGCCCTTTTCGCCAAAATTTGGCAAGACCCTGTAAAAAACATTAATGGCTGATGATTTCACCGAAACTAAATGCTAAAAGTGTAAAGACGAATTAGCATGTCGTAAGTGATACTAAATAGGTTCATTTTATTCTCGCGAAATGAGCCAGAAACGATACGAGCAAAAACGAATTCAACTGAGGTCAGACTTCGTCTTCAGGAGGGACTTTTTAATGTGGCGTGCACCATAAACTTATAAAGTGAGCTCTCGTTAGAAGAAGTACGGTAACGCTGTATTGTGGAATTTAGTATTTGACTTGTCGTAGCTGCGATATCACGCAGATTTTAGTCCTGTGTCTCCAGAAAATACCGACCGGCGGCAATGGACAAATATATCCTGTATCCTTTTATATAGATCACATAGTCTTTTAGCAGCTTCACAATACAAGACCATGTGAGCGATAATGTGTGTTGAAGTCGGCTTTCACACATGGGTTCGTTTTATTAATTGGCACTAAGACTAAGTGGCGGTTCTGTTTCTTCTTAACAGCCCTAGCTGTGACTTCTGGTAGGTTTTTAGGTGTGCATCCTAAAAGCTAAGCCCATCCTTAGGCTTAGGCTTAACTCAACTAATCGTAAGGTTACCCAGCACTGCCACTAACAGTATGGCGCGGACCCTGAAATTAAGATGATGTGTGTTCAACAAGGTTTTCCTAGTAAACCACTGGCGTGATATTCCTAATTGTAGTTGCAAATGGTTATGTTTTAGTAACTGTTATAGGTGCATAGGCCCAGAACCATGACTTGTTTCTCTTTAATATTCATACTATTGTACTACCCCCCCAGTACATAACAGTCTTAAAGAATACATTTCAGTTTTGTAGCACCAGCATTAAAATAACCCTTTTGTCTTGTGTCATACTGTTGTACCATGCATACCTCCAGTTTCTGGAGTAACTTTTTTAATTTAAAAACCTTACTTGAAAGGCTTTATGCACACTGCAGTCAACAATAGTTTTATGTTTTGTAAACTTTGGTTATCCCATTACAATAGCAGTTACGTCAATAATGTGTTTGTTACAACTTGTATGTATAAATAAGTCTAATGAATGTGTTCTTTATCCCATTTGTAAAATCTAGTCTTGTGGCTTAATCAAAACATGGTTTATGTTGCTATTTTATGTCGTGTGGACATAGTTTTCCTTGACATCGTCATTTAGTAGTCTGGCCGTGGAACTAGGAAGTGAGGAGTATGCAGTAATCGCTTTCAACTCTCTACGGGTTGAAAAGGAAACCAAGCGGAACGATATCAAGAAGAATCTCTCCGTCAGCGGCAGAACTCTTCATATGTAATAAGTTTCCATATTTGGAGATCAGCCAATTGCTTCTTGTCCACTGGTTTTTTACTTTGAAAGATGTATTGTTATTTTTTTTTAATAACTTATCATTTATAGTTTAACAACAGCTATGGGGAAACATTATAAAGCTCATTAACAGAAAACATATTTACTGTTCAGAAACAGCATAGTTAAGACAATCAATATTGCTTTTGTCTGGGAAATACATTTTTTTCATCGGTCCTGCTTTTGTAATGGTCAATACTTTCAATTTTGTAATGGTAAAATCGATCTATTTGTCACACATGATGCCGATGTAGGCACATATTATTTCTATGATCTCAAGTCATTTCCCATTTTTTTCCATGACTAATCAGTCTCAGGGTCATGTTCCTAAGTTACAATGTGTCTTTGTTGTAGGAAGCTGGAAGCCAGTGATGCTCGGCAAGCCCGCATTGGCATCAATTCGTTTCTGGATCAGCTGCATCTCGTGGTACAAACACTGGAACAGTTCGGATGACTCACAGACAACAGAGATGATATAATTGACAGCAGAACTGTGATAACCAAGACACAAGTGCCACAGTAGAATGTGGCGACTCGGTACTAGTGATACCTAAAACCATGAGTGGACAACTGTAAGATTGTACTTGTGGAGTACAACAGAAATGTGAGATTGTGACAGCAGGTACTTGTGAACCACATTATCTGTTGGATTGTGACAGTAGGTACTTGACATAACCAAGATTGTGACAGCAGGTACTTGTGAACCACAACAGAAATGGAGATTGTAACAGCAGGTACTTGTGAACCACAATAGAAACTGAGATATTGTAACAGCAGGTACTTGTGAACTACAATAGAAACTGAGATATTGTAACAGCAGGTACTTGTGAACTACAATAGAAACTGAGATATTGTAACAGCAGGTACTTGTGAACTACAATAGAAACTGAGAGATTGTAACAGCAGGTACTTGTGAACCATAACAGAAAGTGGGAGATTGTGACAACAGATACTTATGAACTACAGGAAAAACAGTAAGATTATGACAGCAGGTACTTACGAACCACAACAGAAATGTGAGATTGTAGCACCAGGTACTTATGAACAACAACAGAAATTCGAGATTGTGACAGCAGGTACTTACGAACTACATCATAAACTGGGAGATTGTAATCACATGTACTTATGAACCGCAACAGAAATATGAGGTTGTGACAGCATGTACTCATGAACCACAACAGAAACTGTAAGACTATAGCACCAGGTACTTATGAACCACAACAGAGATTGGGAGATTGTAGCAGCAGTTACTTGTGAACCATGACATAAATTTTGAAATTTAAAATTGAGTACTTATAAATCACAATAGAAATCATTACAGACAATATAATTTACATATATATCTCATTCTGCAACAGTGCGCTTCCTTCGCTGCTGTCAGACTGTTGTGGTGCAAGTTCTAGAAGGCATATATATAGTATTGTATACTGAATTAAAGAAGAGATATGAATAGCAACACATGTTTGAATACAGGTTTATTATTGTAATTTGTGATGTTCAGTAATTCTTATGTGGTGACATGACATTCTGCATGATGAATCCACAAACTGGCTACAGTCTCTTGTGACAAACGTGATGAAAGTAATTGTCTTTCACAAAGCGTTTTTTATCCTAATGTGTCTGGTGGAACTTGTGGTGCTATGCTATCAATGAGTGGACTTTTCCTGATTCGTTCTGTTGCATCTGAGTCTCTTGGAACCTCTGAGATATGCGCTGTGTGATCTTCAGGTATTTGTCCATGCAGTTCGTTGTACAACTTTGCTGCAACAAACATCAGTAGGATATCTTAGTGTCTGCAATTTGTGAACCAGTTTCACTGGTAATAAAATCTATAGTGCATGAATAATTTAATATGTGCTGTTGGATTAATAAAAAGAGTATATACTTTTGCTAAAATCATCGAATGGATCAACTTTAGTCTTTACATCGGGTAACCTGTGAAAGTGTGAATAGCCTTTTCTTGTAGTAAAGCGGAATCTCATTGTTAAGTTCACCATCGGGACTGGGCTGTGACCAGTGACCTGAATAGTGAGACTGTATTAGAGGGACTAACGTTTGCTTAGCCAAGACTAGAAGTAGTGACAGTCTTCAATATTAAATTGTAATTCTATTACAATTTTTATTAGCTATCTTAATCAGTATTTAATTATCATTTTAGACCAATGTAGACATAAATATCAGTGTATAAAACATTTTTATTATTATTAAATATCCTATACTTTATTGTTATGGAAATAATTTTTTTTCACGTCTGGTCAATGTTTGCTTTATTTTTTTCACAATCCAGGCCAGTCTCTGTGATTGATGTAAACGTATTTCCCTAAAAAACACTGTTTATTTTCCTGATAAGGTTGATAACCTGGTGAATACGAAGTTGCTGAAGTTGAACACATGTTGATGCAATTCAAAGTGCTGTGTACTGAGGGAGCTATGGTTAAATGACATCAATTCCGTGTAGTGCAGTGTTGTCCATTGCTGTTCTGAGATCATCCCTAAAGGCAGCTGGTAAGGTGTACAACCAACCACAAGACCTGTCACGTTTCTGTTTTAAATCTATATTTTGACTTGAAATGCTGTATTAATAAAGCTATTCCATTGGTTAATAGGCCTACAGCATTCCTTATCCAACTGAGCATCACCATCTATCAGGCTACAAAACTGACCTACATCATACCACATCTGCTAGGTTTTACTGGAAATCTAGCTAGCATTAAAAGTATTTGTGCTTTGACCGCTGTCATTCGATTGTATACTTGTTTGATGGACACAAGAAAAGTTGTAGTAGAGCTTCACTTACCTCTGAATCCAGCACCTTCCTTGTCGTGAAGTCATGTACACAGTCTGTGAAGCACATCTCTGAGAGTTTGTTGTAGGACAAGAGGAATTCACGAAACTGAAACAATAAACATGTTTACATAATTCCACATGTTATCCATGTCCATCCATTAGTAATTTGGATGAAATCTCAATGTCTCCCCGCCGGAGTACATACGAAACTGGCTTGGGGAACAGACAAACCTCCATAAACACAGTGCGGTCAAATTTAGGACAGTCATTGGTTGAAGAATTAGAGCTCCTTCAACTGACCAAAACTAAATAAAAAATTTTTTTACAAATGAGCTAGCGTGTTGTAGTGGATACTGGATAGGTTAAGTTTCTTGCAAAACGATTCTGAAATCAGATGAGCGAAAAACCCAGTCACAGGTTTTTTACGGTGTGTGACATGAGCTGCTGGTTGGTGATCACCAGTACTCCGCTACGGAGGAAGAAGCTTTAAATACCTGCTTCATCGTAGTCTCTGTCTGCTGGTCAAGCTTCGGAACCGACATCTTGTCTGAAGTAATGATAATGTACATTTTATTAAACCTATAAAACTGAGATTTCAATAATAAAATGTTATTGCCCAGTGACCTTCTGTGCACAATAAAAAATTTACTGCTCCAACAATAACTACATTAATCTGAAACAGCAGGATAAAAATGATGGAGGGTATACATGATGTAGGCACACACACACACACACACACACACACACACACACACACACACACACACACACACACACACACACACACACACACACACACACACACACACACACACACACACACACACACACACACACACACACACACACACACACACACACACACACACACACACACACACACACACACACACACACACACACACACACACACACACACACACACACACACACACACACACACACACACACACACACACACACACACACACACACACACACACACACACACACACACACACACACACACACACACACACACACACACACACACACACACACACACACACACACACACACACACACACACACACACACACACACACACACACACACACACACACACACACACACACACACACACACACACACACACACACACACACACACACACACACACACACACACACACACACACACACACACACACACACACACACACACACACACACACACACACACACACACACACACACACACACACACACACACACACACACACACACACACACACACACACACACACACACACACACACACACACACACACACACACACACACACACACACACACACACACACACACACACACACACACACACACACACACACACACACACACACACACACACACACACACACACACACACACACACACACACACACACACACACACACACACACACACACACACACACACACACACACACACACACACACACACACACACACACACAACACTTCTTAGGCATACACACACACACCCCATAAGGATGTATGACCTGTTGCTCCAAAATCAACTGTCTGGCAGCTTTAGGGCAGATTTGATTACATATTTTAACACTGAAATAAACTAATGTTGTTATATAAGTATTCTGTGACATACTATCTACAGCATTTCACTGATTTCACCATGAAGTAACATAAATGTGATTCAAATAGTTGCTAGTGAGTACACCAGCATGAACATGTATAGGATGGTTGCACAACTTCTGGTTACATGCCAGATTATTCCATAAAATGTGCTATGACAAAAAGGTCATCATTTTATGTAACTGCATATGTCTATACATAGTTATCGTTGGGTAAGTTTAGTCATATACATAAAAGTATGGCTATAAACATTAAATACATGTTTATTGCATTTTAATCTGTTCCCATATTGGCTCGAAAAAGTAAGTTTTGGGTGACACAGATCCAAACGTTTTCTGAAAGCAAAAGGCTAGCCTTGGTAGCAAAGGCCAAGTACTGAGCTGCCTCTCTGACCTGTCCGCGTAGCGAAATTTGCTATTATATTTGATGCGGAGAGGTCATGTGATCTCTCTGTGCTAAATAGAACAGACCGGAGAGGCTGCCTGGACCGCTCTGCTCTTGCTGCCTGCGGGGCATGTTGCGAGCAGAGAGGTTCCGGTCACATGATTAAACAATGAAGGGTAAGTTGCATTTGTATAAAATATGAAATTAAACATGTAGTTTTCTGTTTGCTTTGTACACGTGACAATGCAATGATGTATATTAAATGTCGTCATCATCGTCGCTGAAGAAAAAATTGCTAACAACTGGCATGGCTACTGATTCTGCGACCATGTTGTTTATAGGTGATAACAAGGCGGTTGCTACCCTCTCCGAAGTCTATTCTATTTGACCCTCTCCGCATTCTCCACTTCAGGAATAAGTAATATTATGAGCTAAATATGCAAGCAGTATTAATTAAATATGCAACTGACATTCAATATGCTAGGCTATCTGACATTAATTACCATCCAGGTGCTATTTCGTCTTCAACTCACTCAAGTTCAAAGTTTCTTATATGATTTTACTGTGAGCTAATGAGAAATCAGGAAATATGATAGTCATGCAAGATGTGTAAATTCACAAATCACAGATCGATCGATGCTCTGACGTTAATAAGGAAACAAATAACCTTTGCTGGTTTAACATACAGTTCAACACCGTGGCATGGGCATGGGCATGGCCCGTGACCTGCGAGTTATGATGAGCGATAATAAGGAAATGATCGATAACTACCCGTCCCACAGGTTTAAGAACCGTTACAACCTAATTCATTGCGAACATACATACTATACTTACAATGTTGAAATGCAGCAGAGCAGTATTACTTTTTGTAGATGGGAATTACGTGTATCCCCAAGAACCAAAACCAAAAATAGCAGCCCAAGATTAATGCTCTCTGGAAGGAGGTGGGAAACCGTTATGATTGAGGGCGGCCCTATGATTGATAAGTTTACGGAACGCCACCGAACTGTCAGATAGCGCTTACAGACAAGATTTAACAAGATTTGCCATCCAAGCCAAAGGCCCAGATGGCAAGTGGACAAGGAAGCCATTAGCTTATCGAGAGTTCAACAATGTTCATCTACTTATAACCCGCCCTCCTGAGATATGTGTCAACCTTGTTTTTAAACATATTCACGCTGCTAGCAGTTACACAATCTGTAGACAATTTGTTCCATTCATTTATTGTCCTCCGTGAGAACGAGTGCTTCCTGATGTCCAATCTACATTGATCCTTTACTAATTTTACCTCATGTCCTCTAGTTCTGCTATCCTTTTTGAGTGAGAGAAACATATTTCTATCAATATTTTCATACCCATTCAATATCTTAAAAACTTCAATCTGATCTCCTTTTAACCTCTTTGTCTCTAGAGTTGTTAAACCACATTCTTTCAGGCGTTCTTCATAACTAAGGTCTCTCAGTTCTGGAATAATTTTAGTTGCTCTCCTTTGTATGCGTTCAAGCGTATCTATATCCTTCTTACGATATGGTCTCCATGCTTGTATACAGTATTCTAAATGAGGTCTAACTATTGCTTTATACAGAGGTATAATTAACTTTTTTCCCTTGTATGTTATGTTTCTTCTAATCAATCCAAGAATTTGATTACTCTTTGAAGCTGCAATACCACACTGCTCTGAAACTTTCATATCAGCGCTTATTGTAACTCCTAAGTCCTTTTCTTTTACAGTAGTACCCAGAACAGCATCTCCTATTTTACAGTTTACATCCAAGTTCCCATGTCCTGTATGTAGGCATTTGCATTTACATCTGCCATTTCTCAGACAATTTGTCTAGATCGTTTTGTAAATGTTGTTTATCACCATCAGTATTAACCTTTCTAAACAGTTTTGTGTCATCTGCAAATTTCAGTATGTTACTTGTTATATTGTCGTCCAAGTCATTGATATATATCAAGAATAATATAGGTCCTAATACTGATCCTTGAGGTACCCCACTCAAAACCGATTTCCAATTTGAAACTTCTCCATCTACTACAACTCGTTGTCTTCTGTCAGTCAGCCATTGTTCTATCAGTCAGTTATGCTATCTCCGATACCATGGGCTTTTAATTTAAGTAGTAATCTTTGATGTGGCACTTTGTCAAAAGCTTTCTGAAAATCTAAGTAGATAATATCTACTGGCGATCCCACGTCTATCCACTTAGTGATTTCTTCCAAAAAACATAACATATTTGTTAAGCACGACCTCGCTTTAAGGAATCCATGTTGAGATGAATTTAATAATTTATGCTTAATGAGGAAGTCCACCATATGGTCTTTAATTAACCTTTCTAATAATTTACAAATCACTGACATTAAACTCACTGGTCTATAATTCTCTGACTTATTTCTCAAAACCTTTTAAAATAATGGTATGATGTTTGCTTCTTTCCATTCAAACGGTACAACTCCCTCTTTTAATGACAAGTTGAATACTCTTGCAAGTGGTATACTGATTTGTTCTACTGTTACCATTAGTAATTTTGGAGGAATCCCATCCACTCCCGGTGATTTATTATCCTTCATTGCCTTTATTTTCTTAGCTACCATTTCTAGAGTTACAACTAATGGTCCTAAATAGTAAGATTTAGCCTCCTGAAATTTAGCATCAGCAACTGGTAATGAACTAATATCTTCTTTGGTAAACACTGAACTGAAGTTACCATTTAGGCCTTCCACCATTAAAAACCTCTGTGATATTATACGACGTTGGATATTACTAAAATAATGTGACGTCGTGAACTATGTGCACCTCCTTCATCTTGTGATTTGACTTATGACTTATTACTTATGATATTTAACTCCAAACAGCCCTGTATTGAGCTAACATAGGAGTGGTTTATTTTCTGAGTTTTCCTTCTTTATAACTAGTGTGTCCACAGCAGGTATTTTCCATTTCCCTGTGTGGGGTCTTTTACTTCCCCTGGCATAAACACCAGATACAAGGGACCAACAGCTTTTACTGTCTTTTCCGAAAAAAACACAGGCAAAGTGGGGTAAACAAAGTTGCTGAAGCTTTGAAACGGCGGAGGTGGTTTTGAACCCCGGTCCCCTTGAACGAAAATCCGACACTCTATCACTTGACCACCGTGCCCTACAGTTTACATTTCCTCGCATTAATTTTTCCTGTCAACCAAACCTTGTTTGCAATTTGGCATTTCTTTCATTCACTCTCATTCAATGGATGCGATAACATGGCCATTTCTTTCATTCACTCTCATCCAGTCCTCTTTTTGTTCAGTACTTCGAACCTGTCATTCACCTATTCGACGAATTTCCGTCGGTTCTTCTTCCTCATAAGTGCATATCCTACTCTGGAGCATTGTCACACTGTGGTAACTATATACAATGTGAATGTGTTGGCTATGTACATCATGAATGTGGTGACTATATGCAACATGGAGTGTGCTGTTTAAAAATCATGCTAATACCTGTGCTAAAATGTAACTAAATTAGGTTAAGAATAAAATAATGAAAAGGTAAAAGTTGTGCTAAGTGCTTAAGCATCCAGAGTGACCAACCCTCCCTTGAGGGTGTCTAGATTTGGGGATGTTACTATGCACTCTGTGACTCAGTCAGCTGGTTCCATAGTTGGATGCCAGCTGGGAAGAAAGAGTGCCTATACACATCTATCCTGCAGTAGGGGACAAGATAGTGCATGTTGTGACCTTGTGTGATGAGTGTAGCAGGATGTGATGGCCATTGGGATATCCATGAGATGGTGTGTGACAAGGTACATCATGACTATCCTGGCAGTTGTCCTTCCGTGTTGCAGCGATTCCCAACCAAGTCTGCTGATCATCTGACTGGTACTGCTGGTGGTCCTATAGTATCTAGTTGCAAATCTTGCCGCCCGCTGTTAGACAGCTTCCAACTTCTGGGTGTTGGTCTTTGTGTGGTGGTCCCATGATGTGCTGGCATACTCCAGGATAGGCCTGACCAGAGTTTTGTAAAACTGTGCCTTGATTTTCGCTGGTCAGCTAGAGATGTTTCTCCTGAGGAAAGCAAGGGTGTTGTTGGCTTTCTTCGTGATAGCATCGACATGGAAATTCCAGGTCAAGTTCTCTGATATTGTAACTCCAAGGTGCTTTCCTGTCTTCACAAGAGTCAGATTGCTACCATGGATGGCATAGGTGGCTGCAATTGGGTTCCATTTACTAGTGATTCTGATGACCTCACATTTGCTTGGGTTGAATGACATCTTCCAGTCTTTCTCCCACTGTTGCAGTTTGTCGAGGTCATCTTGCAGGATCTGGCTGTCATATATCATCTGTGTATTCCTGTAAAAGAGGGTATCATCTGTGAAGAGTCAGGAAATAGAGTCAATCTTCTGTGGCATGTCATTTATGTATACTAAGAGTGGTCCAAATACACTTCCTTGTGGGACTCCTGAGGTGACAGGGGTAGGACCAGATGTCTGTCCTTCTACCAGTACTCATTGGCTCCTGCCAGCAAGGAAGCTCCTGGTCCACATGAGGAGGTTGCCCCTGACGCCATAGTGCTGCAGTTTGATGGCTAGCAGCTGGTGGGATACCTTGTCAAATGCCTTGCTAAAGTCGAGCAGGACTGCATTGATCTGCTCTCCCTGGTCTAATGCTAGGTACTTGTAGCATTATGATCAGCTGGCTTTTGCATGATCTCCTCTTTCTGAATCCATGTTGCTGGTTGGAGAGGATCTTATGTGTGTCAAGGTGTTGCACAATCTGGCTATGGATGATGTGTTCCATTATCTTGCTGCATACTGATGTTAGTGATATGGGTCGGTAGTTTGCTGGACTGCTGCAGATGCCGTTCTTGAATATTGGGGTGATATTAGCTTTCTTCCAGTCATCTGGTGTTGTGCCCTGGTGCAGTGATGCTCGGAAGATTAAATAAGTGCTGGACTGATTTCTGGTGCGAAATCTTTCAGAAGTCTGGTCGGGATGTTGTCTGGGCCAGCAGCTTTGTGTGGGTTAAGGCCTTGGAGGATATTCTGGATGCCAGTTTGATCTATTGTGAACTGGCGCATGTTCTCATGTTTCAACAGCAACATGAGAACTCTCATGTTTCAACGGCATTCATGTTCTTAAACCTGTGTCCAACATCCGTCTTGACTTTTTTTGCTTGACCGTGATATGTACCTTGCAGACAATTGGTACATGGTCAGAATTTATGTCTGCACCTGGGTATGTCTTGACATTTCTCGCAAAACATTTTGAAATTTTCTTCTTATAACACTATGTAGTCAATTTGATTTCTGCTGATATCTCCTGCATGGGCTCTTCCATGTTTAAAAATTAAGCTTGCATGGTGGTTGCTGGAAGTGTGCTTTTTAATAACAAGTTCTTTCTCCTGGGTAAATCGAAGAAGCCGTTCCCCTATTTCAATTTATTAGCCTTCGGTTCGTAACATGCATAATGTCGAGTTCCGGTCTCCAGCAATGATCATTGCTCTATTTATCTCTTCATAGTATTCACCCACAACTTCGTCTGCATACTCTAGAGTTAGGGCATAAACCTGTATGAAATGAAGTATGCACAGTCAAATAGCAGTTTGTACATATTTTACACAGTTCTGTTGGTCCAAGGAGGCCTGTACTTTACCTTATGATACCTTATGACGATTCTGATCGCAGGATCCAGTTGGTTCCTCCATGATCAGATCTTCAGAATCAAATATTTTTATATCATAATTTCCGGTTCCATTAGTTATTGTTAAAGGAGATTCATAGTCATATATTATTGCCTGGGTAGACCAGAATTTGTCTAATTTGTTTTTAAATGAGTTAATTGATCTAGCTTGTACTACAGAGTTTGGGAGACTATTCCATGGTTCAGCCACTCTAAGAGGGAATGCATTTTTTCTTAAATTTATTTTTGCTCTTTGGGTAAATATTTTAAGGGGGTGCCCTCTATTTCTAAGACCTGAAAGATCGCTGTCGAATGGTTTTACTCGGAATTTCACCAGGATACTTCTGTCTGGAATGGGTCAGTACCCAGTCATTGTTCTGATGATAGTTTGGAGATAATAAAGCCAAACATATTTAAAAATAAAAAGGCCATGCATGTCGTAAGAAAAGAAATTGGATAACCCGTCTGTCCGCAAGTTGGCCATATTCACCTTTTAAAGCAAGCCCGTACAAGCAGCGCACGGGTTCTGGAAACAGCAACGCGTAAACAAAACCGTTTGAAATATGTTATGAAACGGTAACAGTGTGCGTTTATGGGGTAATCTGTAAAAGTGTCGTTTAGTTTCGAAAAAGTGTTGTTTACCTTGTATAATGTGACATGCTAAAAAATTAATGCCGGCGACAATCTACGGACTGCCTTTTGTAAACGTATCCAGTGCCAGATACTAGATAGCTGGGTGCTGGCTCTTTCCCGCTGAATTCCACCAGGGGTTGGGGCCAAACATACCCGAATGATGGAAATGGAAAGCCCAATAAGTATGAGAACAGAGTCGGCGGACAGAAACACTGTTGACCTGTTAACAATCACCGAAGCAGCAGTGAAAGCCCTCGGAAAACCTCGCTTCAATCGTACAATCGACGTCCGCTGTGTAGATTACATGGGGGCGACTGAACTGGACACAAAACGACCACAAGTGCATGTTTACTCAAACTCGACTGGAGTAGACGCAGGCGCCGTTGATATAGACCTGCGCGACATTCCTACTGTTGATGGGTATGTGCTGCATTCTCAGAACATTAACGCTTCGGCAAGAAGTAGCTGTGACAGTGATCGTAGTTCGGTTCTGGCAGACTCCGCCTTCCTCATGGGCACAGCAAAGCCAGTCAAAGTATCTGCGAAAAGATTGAACGAAATCAAGTCACCATTTGAAGCACCATTTGAAGCACCATTTGAAGCACCATTTGATACACAGACAAGTTCAATAGTGCATCATAAGACTGAGCCAACAGAGTTTGCTGCAAATTTGCACACAAATGGTTTCGATGACGGTACCCTCATAGATTCTGTTAGCGCTAAACCAAAGGCGGCAGAATATCCAGCTGGGAAACCAAGAGATCTACAAGAACAAGAGGATGGGCAGACCGTGATTAGGGGTGTGGATAACAGGTTAGGTGATGGCACTGTTGGAAGTGGAAAAAATATGCCATCTGAGAGCATCCCAACACTTGACTCGGGCTACATGACCCAGCATGTGACTGTGATCAAGGAGGTGCAAGGGAGGACATTAGGGATGAGTGACACTGATGAGGGAGGCTGGACCGCTGACCAACAATCGGAGGACACTTTGTCTTCTGTTGAAGCCTTTTTGGTCAGTCCTCAAGGTAAGACTACTGTTGGATGTGTACACTGTTAATTTATCTGTTGTTAAATTTTGTAATATTTTACTAAGACCACGCCTGGCTAAGACTAGCTGATATGTATACAGTACATCTGATCAATCTATAAAGAGGTAAATTTTTATTTGTTGATTAAATTTCCCCTGTTCCTTTGTTCACCCCCCATACTTGACATGTCTGTCTCTCTCTCTCTCTCTCTCTCTCCCGACATTCACCATTTGTGCCTATTTATCTTCTTTCTCCCCCTGCCCTCTGGTTGTCTTCACTTTCTTGTCCAACTCCCTCATTTCTGTATTCCCTTTTCATATCATTGCGTTCATATCCAGATCAAATATTTTCCAGACCTAAAACAGCTTTTGTAATGCAGATTTGCAGCATGGAATGATCATAATTAGATGCCCACTTCCTAACACAAACCAGAATGTGTGAACTGAGCAGGGCTGAGTGTGCAATGCACGGATAAAATGTATGCCTATTTAAGAATGTGCTGTGACAGTGTGACAATATTGTGACAATATTGTCCAACAGTGCACAGAGAAATTGAACACGTGAGACCTGAAGTAGATGTCTTGACAGCGCCTGAGTGTGTCCTGCCTGACATGTCACCATTCACCAATGACGCATCACCATCACCTGGCTCAGTCGAAGTTGTCACAAAGCACAGACAGCGACCTCTGGTGAACAAATTTGCAAAAGTATGTGTTACAAAATTCCTAGATTATGGATTTTATTTTGTATTTTATTGTGTTGCCTTTGTTAATATCCAATGGAAAGAAAGTAACTATTGCTGCTGCGAGTACCTCAGTGCCATCTACTGGGTCAAAAAGAAGTTACTCATCTACAATATATTGTTGACTAGATCCCAGTATTTTGTATAGAAGATCTGATGTTACAAACCGCAGGAGGATAGATGTTCTTTACTAAACAGTTTGTGAGGTAAATATGTAATGCATATATAAATTATCAATCACAATATCATCTTTGCATTCACTTGAGCAGTATAGTCAGCTGACTTACAGAAGGCTTCAAGCTATATTTTTGTCACTTTATACCCCATGCAACAGAATGTAGACTTTATGTTTACAAGGATCCAAGGCAGTGGAAAATGCCAGCAGTCAGTATATAAATCAGAACACACTAACAACTAATATTCAGTTACCTGGTTACTTCTTTTTTGTTTGTTTTGAATCATATTGCTGATATTTCAAAATAAGTCTACTAGTTGATGTAACAGTCCCACCAAGTAAAATAGGAAGCCACTAGCATCACCTGTGGTAACTATATGTACAATTTGCAGTAGCAGGAATGACATGTCAGGCATTGTCAGTGATGCGTTGCCATGGTAACAGAAACGACCTGTTGCAGTACCAGCCGGGGTGTTCACTGAGACAGGGCACGCTGATGGAGGGCTCCCAGACGTGTCACATGCCGCCCCAGACAAAACACGACACGGATGTTCACATCTCCCAGTTCTCCTTGTCCAGTCGGGATAAAGCTCTCAGACATAATCTTGTCAAAAGGTACGTCTTGCATTAATCCTGCATCGAGGCAGCATGAAATCTATAAGACCCGCAAATGAACCCATATGATTACCTACATACACTGGTTTATATGTATTCACATATTCAAATATTCACAAGTGTTCCTCTTTGGATGTGTTTTAAACTAATGATGTGTTATTTGTATGCCTTTTGACAAACTTGGGCTGAATATCCCGTAATACAGAGAGGCTTGTACAGAAAGGCTTTAAAAAACAGTCCTTTTGGAAATGTCCCAACTTCTTAGAAACGCTGACAATGTTTCCATAGTAACGACCACATGTGATTTGATCTTCGAACCAGCTTTATTCGTTTGCCATGAAAGCGGAACATATCGTCTGGTTACTGTGATTCCAGTACCAATCAGTACTATATCTACCTAACTAAATCATGTCCTTAAACAGCAAATATCAGCGCTAATGTAGTTTATTGTGGCTTTGAAGCTATGATGGAAACTAGCAAGTAGATATGACCTGGTGATACCGCGGATAACGGGCCAGTAAAAATAACTGTAAACACGCCCTGCCATGTGTTTGTCAGATGGCTGGCGTAACCTGATATCATAGACGACAACACATTACAAATACAGATTCATGGTCCATTGTGGCAGTAAATTAAGGGGACATGTCAATAGTATAAATAGCCATCATGTTTTGTCAACAATACGTAAAACACCAGTGAAAAACGTCACATTTCAAGCATGATACGCATATCTATTGACATTTCTGTTATCACTAGCAACCAGGAAATGATGCTTAATTTGCTATTTTAGAAAGAAAAACTACAACATTTACAACACTGCAATTTGGCGTATGAATGCATCTTACATGTAGGCAACACTACACGAATTAGAATTACGATTGGTGAAGGGTTTGTGTACAAATACACTGCCGCTTTAGGCTGTCATTCAACTTTTTCCGAACTTATTCATGGTGGTGTAGCACACGGAATTCGTTTATGTTAACCAACATTTTCTTTAAATTTATTAGTGACACTGTCATACTTATATGTATGTCATTTATGTCTTTGGGGATTTTCTCAAAATGATGTAATTTTGTGGCTATCTTTTCACATTTACAAAAATCTTTTAAAAATCTTGTAACAAACTAATAAATGAAAAATAAAAAAGTTTGTCAATTTGAAATATTATATAGTATTTTAACTACAATCTGTAAAAAAAATGGTTAATTTATCTTAAAAACCTATTTTATGTAAAAATAAATGTTTACACAATGTAAGATACATGCGTCCCTGTTCTTGTCTTCTTTGGGGCCGTACGCAATGGTCCAGGAGGCATTTCTCACAGATGTAGATTTATGTTAATTGTCCGTCTTCTTTGTGTTCGCCAGGTTGAGATTTATAACTGAATTTGTACTCACTCGACCAATGAGTACATAGAGTACTACAGAAGTGTAGTCAATGCATTGTTCTCCAGGTTTGAAGCGATTTTAATCTTGGTAATCAGACGGCTACATACATAGTAGCAATATAATCACTCATGGTGACAATAAAAATAACAGTGAAGATGTATATCACCGTAAACCATAAAGAAAAGCAGTGAATGTAAACATCACTTAGACACTTAATGTCTAGAAGATTAAAAACGAAACATGGTTAAGTCTGACCGGGAATTTTGAAGCCTAATGGTAAAGCAGGTATGGCCTGCCAGGACCACCCTTACTGACAATTTGGATGCCTAAAAATGTACCTTGTGCTGGCCGTTGCAATCCCTCCCCCGGGGTATTTATACTCTCAGTTTCCCAAAATCAGACGCCGTCACTAGAGGCACTGTGATGGTGCTACCAGTCTTTGGCACCAGATGGGTTTTGTCCATATCCACTTGGGTAGTTTAACTATAAACTTTCCTAAACCTGTTTTTCTGTTGCTAATCTAGGCTTAATACATCGAATAAACCTCCAGATGACTTACTAACATTAGCTATTAAAAACTAATTAAATCAAACTGGCTAATACTTTACAAGAAGAAGGGCTAAAAAAGGAGCCAAGAAATGGCACGTTTTTTTATTTTCTAAATAAATAAATTCCAGAAGCCAGAAAAGGACCTATTCAAATTAAAAAACAGCTAAGATGCCTATGCCAGGGTTTTTGTCATTTTTGCCCATATTCCAAATAAAAATTTAATATCTGTAATTCGTGTGATCATTTTTGGCAAATTAGATATGCAAATAGTTATATTTTAGAAAATTTGCAATTAGATTACATTGGAACGAATATGTACAGGCTCAACACGATACTTCCTTGTTCTGGCGTGATATTTGGGTGCAGTGTGGTAGGCCACATAATTTAACAAGATTTAACAAGATTTGCCATCCAAGCCAAAGGCCCAGATGGCAAGTGGACAAGGAAGCCATTGGCTTATCGAGAGTCCAACAATGTTCATCTACTTATAGCCCACCCTCCTGAGATATGTGTCAACCTTGTTTTTAAACATATTCACGCTGCTAGCAGTTACACAATCTGTAGACAATTTGTTCCATTCATTTATTGTCCTCTGTGAGAACGAGTGCTTCCTGATGTCCAATCTACATTGACCCTTTACTAATTTTACCTCATGTCCTCTAGTTCTGCTATCCTTCTTGAGTGAGAAAAACATATTTCTATCAATATTTTCATACCCATTCAATATCTTAAAAACTTCAATCTGATCTCCTCTTAACCTCCTTGTCTCTAGAGTTGTTAAACCACATTCTTTCAGGCGTTCTTCATAACTAAGGTCTCTCAGTTCTGGAATCATTTTAGTATGCGTTCAAGCGTATCTATATCCTTCTTACAATATGGTTTCCATGCTTGTATACAGTATTCTAAATGAGGTCTAACTATTGCTTTATAAAGAGGTATAATTAACTTTTTTCCCTTGTATGCTATGTTTCTTCTAATCAATCCAAGAATTTGATTACCCTTTGAAGCTGCAATACCACACTGCTCTGAAACTTTCATATCAGCGCTTATTGTAACTCCTAAGTCCTTTTGTTTTACAGTAGTACCCAGAACAGTATCTCCCATTTTATAATTTACATTCAAGTTCCTATGTCCTGTATGTAGGCATTTACATTTCCCAAAATTGAACAACATCTGCCATTTCTCAGACCATTTCACTAATCTGTCTAGATCATTTTGTAAATGTTGTTTATCACCATCAGTATTAACCTTTCTAAACAGTTTTGTGTCATCTGCAAATTTCAGTACGTTACTTGTTATACTGTCGTCCAAGTCATTGATATAAATTAAGAATAATATAGGTCCTAATACTGATCCTTGAGGTACCCCACTCAAAACCGATTTCCAATTTGAAACTTCTTCATCTACTACAACTCGTTGTCTTCTGTCAGTCAGCCATTGTTCTATCCAGTCAGTTATGCTATCCCCGATACCATGGGCTTTTAATTTAAGTAGTAATCTTTGATGTGGCACTTTGTCAAAAGCTTTCTGAAAATCTAAGTAGATAATATCTACTGGCGATCCCTCGTCTATCCACTTAGTGATTTCTTCCAAAAAACATAACATATTTGTTAAGCATGACCTCGCTTTAAGGAATCCATGTTGAGATGAATTTAATAATTTATGCTTAACGAGGAAGTCCACCATATGATCTTTAATTAACCTTTCTAATAATTTACAAATCACTGACGTTAAACTCACTGGTCTGTAATTCTCTGACTTATTTCTTGAACCCTTTTTAAATAATGGTATGATGTTTGCTTCTTTCCATTCAAACGGAACAAATCCCTCTTTTAATGACAAGTTGAATACTCTTGCAAGTGGTATACTGATTTGTTCTACTGTTTCCATTAGTAATTTTGGAGGAATCCCATCCACTCCCGGTGATTTGTTATCCTTCATTGCCTTTATTTTCTTAGCTACCAATTCTGGAGTTACAACTAACGGACCTAAATAGTCAGATTTAGCCCCCTGAAATTTAGCATCAGCAACTGGTAATGAACTAATATCTTCTTTGGTAAACACTGAACTGAAGTAACCATTTAGGTCTTCCGCCATTAAAAACCCCTGTGATATTATATTTCCAGCACTGTCTTCTAGAGGTCCAACCTTGTCTTGTACGTTTTGTTTACTCCTGACATATGCATAAAAACTCTTGCTGTCATTTTTTATGTTACATGCTAGTTTTTGCTCATAGCTTCTTTTAGATTGTCTGATTTCAGTTGTAGCTGCATTAAGTGCCTCTTTGTATTTTGCATAGTCTTCGTCCTTTCTGGTATGCCTATAAACCCTCCACATAGTTTGTTTTAGCATTATTTTTCTAATAGCCTCTTTTGACAAGTGTTTCTTTCTACACCGTTTTCCTTGTTTTTGGAAGGGAACAAATTTATCGATGATACTCTCAATTTCATATTTTAGAATATTCCAACATTCAATTGCGGTCTTATTCATCAGCATGTTATTCCAATCTAGCTTTGCTAAGTATTTTCTCATATCTTTGTAGTTACCTTTGTGGAAGTTTCTCATGTACGTTTTCTTATTTTTACTTTCTGATTTTACATTGATGTCAAAATGTATTTGATTATGATCACTATTACCCAATGGTTCAAATATTTTTACATTGTCCACTAATTCTTTTTGTGATGACAAAACTATATCTAATACATTTTCTCCCCTGGTTGGTTCTAGTACGTGCTGAGTAAGAAAGCTATCCTGGATTAAAAATAGAAACTGTTGGTCCTCAATCCCTGTGCTCTCTAGAGAATTCCATTGTATGTGTCCATGGTTAAAATCTCCCATTATGATACATTCCCCTTTACTAACTTCCTTTATAGCGTTTTTTATTTTTGTGTTGTCCTCTTCGTTTATGTTTGGACTTCGGTAAACTAATCCAATAGTTAATTTTGAATTTCCTGAAACAATTTTGCACCAAACAGCTTCATCGCAATCTGCTTCCCTTTCTAGTTTTATTTCATAAGCCTGAATAGATTCTTTAACATATAAAATAACTCCCCCGCCCCTTCTTCCTATTCGATCTTTCCTAAACATTACATATCCTGTCAGTTCTAATTCAGCATCTGTTATATCTATGTTGGCCCATGATTCAGTTAATGGTGAAGTAGCCGATATCATGAGGCGTACTCGATCCAGGTATCACTACGCTGTGAGATATGTAATAAAGGAAGAAACAAGGATAAAAAGCAATACAATGGCTGAAGCTATTAGTGAAGGTAATGATCGTAACTTATGGAAAGAGGTGCATAGTTTTAAAAAATCTTGTCATTTTCTGCCTAATGTTATTGATGGTCATATAGGATCAGAAGATATTGCTGACTTGTTTTCCTCAAAGTTTGAACAATTGTACAATTCTGTTGGATTTGATGAAGATCACATGCACTTATTAAAAAGTACAGTTGACAATCTTGTTATTAATATGTGTATGCATGAAAATGATACTGATGATGGTCACAACTGCCATCAGCAGCATGGTATTGATGATCTCAAGAAATGTGTAAATTGCATGAAACATGGTAAAAAAGAAGATAATGGCATATTTTCTAACCATATTATACATGGTACTGAAAAATTGTTTAAAGCATTAACCTTGCTCTACAATGGCATGCTTATTCGTGGTGTATCCCCAAGTGATTTACTGATAGGTACTATGGTGCCACTTCAGAAAAATAAAAGAAAGGCGCATCATAGCTCTGATAACTATAGAGCGTTGACCTTAGGCAGCATCATTGGTAAACTTTATGATGCTATTATTATCAAACAACAAACTGGAGTTTTTGACACGTCTGATTTACAATTTGGGTTTAAAGATGGCTTATCTACAACAATGTGTACTTTTATGGTAAAAGAAACTATTTCATATTATGTAAATAATGGTAGTACTGTACATGTTTTATTACTTGATGCTTCTAAAGCATTCGATAGAGTAAATTATTGTATGTTGTTTCAAAAATTAATTGATAAGGATATGTGCCCATTAGTTGTAAGACTTTTACTTCACATGTACACACACCAGAAATTACAAGTTAGATGGAATGACGTAATATCAAACCAATTCAGTGTGAAGAATGGGGTTCGCCAAGGAGGTGTTATGTCTCCACTTCTATTTGGAGTATACATGGATGGGCTGTTGGAAGAATTAAAAGACCTTGGTATTGGCTGTTATATTGGGCAACATTTCTGTGGAGCTGCAGGATATGCAGATGACATTATATTACTATGTCCTACTAGTTCTGGGTTGCGAAAAATTATTGAGATTTGTGAGAAATATGCCAAACTACATGATGTGTTGTTTAATGGGTCAATAAGCAAATTATTGGTGTACAACAAGAAGGATGCTGATCCGCATTGTGAAATAAATGGTACAGATGTTTCTACATGTGAGAAAACTATACATCTTGGAAATGTACTTAGCACAACCGATAAGTATGAAATGGTGTTTGATGGTATCAAGACATTTAACTGTAATTAAAATAGATTGATGTCTGAGTTTGGTTCACTTCAAACTGTTGTCAAAAACAAATTGTTTCATCAGTATTGTTGTGCATTGTACGGATCCCAACAATGGCCACTGTGGCATGACAGTGTTAGCAAGATGTGCATACAGTGGCGTAATGCATTGCGTAAAGTATGGAAGCTACCATATGCTTCCCACAGAGATTTAGTACCATTAATTGCTGAATGTGTACCTTTAGATTTGGTCTTTTGTCTTTAGGTTTATAAAGTTTTACAGAACAGTAGCCTTGTCAGATAACATGGTTGTTAATTATATTGCAAATACAATGACATTTGCTTATAGGTCAACTATAGGCCAGAATGTAAGACACATTATGTCCAAATATAACATGACCCACCATGAACTGTTGTATATGCCTATGAGTGCTATTAAGCATAAATGTAAAGAAATGTGGAATATCAATGTCAATGCTACATACTATGACAATGCAAACATGATTTGTGAATTGGTTAAAATGAAAGATTGTAACAATGACGATGTCTTAAATAAGGAAGAATGTAATGCTGTGATTTCATATCTCAGCACAATATAATTTGTTTTCTAGCTGCTATTTCTAACTTTCAATTTGTTTAATATGTACATTCTTGTGGATCTTGAGTCCGAATAAAGATGATGATAATAATAATAATAATCTTCATCAAACGTCTGCATAAGTTCCTTCGTATGGAAAGAATGCTTCGTGAAAGCACACCTCCTGGAAGACAGACTTAATTGACATCACCAAATAGCACAACTGGATATGAAGGACCAGCTGTGAGATCACTGTGAGCTATACCATTTAATAACAAATATAATTATATTGGCTGTGTGTGTATAGTCATGGATTGTGGTAATGTGAAGGTATTTTATTTGGCTAAAAGTTACATTTTCAAAAAACAGAACTTGCAGCAACCATGTGATAGGCATGTTAACGGTTTTGTTGACGTAAACAGTTTATATAATAACTTATGACATAAATGTAGTTGTTCTTATTGCTGTAGAATGCACAAGGATGTTGCTGTCAAGAAAATGGTACAACCAACCCTGGTGCAGTCTGTGCCCCCAGCTGGGGGTGACAAACACTCTAGCGAGGAGGCGGGTGCGGAGTCTGTGACGAGTGCAGCGGCAGTGGCTGCCGTCTCCGCCGTCATTGCTACACAGCCGTTCCTCAAGGTTCGTAGTACGGTCAAATAATAATTTTACGGCACAACCATTTGGGCTGATGTCTTGTGTATTGTTTCGTTCACACCTATCAATATCTCGGCGGCCGACCATTACTTGTTAAGGCCAGTTTATATGACCCGATTTGTCAGATAACTCACAACGATTAAACATGTCTTGGTTTCTCAAGTGGAAAACTTAAGTCAACATACCAACCTGGTAAGTGATGAACAAGTTGTCACGTCCAACTGTCAGGGACGTTGTAGATCAGTGACAAGCATTCTGCTGTGACAGGCGCAGCACGACATGGAGCAGAAGATGACACAACTGCTGGAGAAACTGACGACACTGCCACGTCAGGCGCCACTGACATGTCAGTCGACACAGCATGCGACGCAGCAGGAGACGATCGCGAAGTTGGAGGAGAAACTGACTCGACTCACAAACACCCGACTCAATCACCTCGAGAAGATGCAACTCATTCAGTTTCAGGTGAGAGTCTGGATTATTCGATAAGAAAAACTGTAATATGATGTCCCGTCAATTCATACGACTTCTGGTGTTGTTCACAATGAGCTGTCTCCAACCAATCCAGACTCTTGTTATGTTTCTCAATTCATCTATCGTCAGCTTTGTTTTGTCTTTGATTTCATCAATCCATCTCGTGTGTGGCCTTCCTCTCTTCTGCTTTCACTCAGTCCGATCATTATCGCTTTCCCAACGTATCTCCTTCTACACACATGATATTGTATTGACTTGATCTATAACTGTATTGATTTGATCTATGAATTCTGATCAACATGACAATTATTATCAACTAAAGAACATGTGCATGCCTTGGTTGAAGACTTAATAAAAAAAAATCACATTTTACCCATGCTTTATTCACTTTTATGTATAAAACGGCATTCCCCTCTTCTAGCTGATACACATTTTTGTTCAGCGTTTGTTGACTGGATAAAAATAAGGCAGGAAGAATTCCTTGTAATAAGTAGTTTTGCCAAATATCTTGCAAATCTCATTATCTCATTACAAGATCATATTTCTAGTAGTGTTAACAGGAACATTGGTATTGTCCATTGTACAGATTTCACTGTGCTTGTATACAAGCTTAGAGTTTTGATAATATCTGGTCCATCTTCAAATAAAGACTGCAAAGTGATATTGATATTACTGCATTTATAAAGAGTATAATATGAACACATTTGTAGTAAGGTATTTTTTAATTAGCCATTTAGACAACCCATTGACATTATTGCCTGTTTATGATTATTGATAATTTGCCATTACTATCCTGAATATTTAGTATTAATAATAATATCACATAGCATTATGGGATTGATGTGACTGGTAACGTCTAATGTATCAAGAAGTATAATATATTTCTGTCTGTGGTTGTATGCACTGACACAACTAGATGTGTGAAGTGAAATTAGGAGAGGCACAACCTTACAGTGCATTGAAATGCAGTATCATCATTGTATGTCAGTCAGCTTTCTGTTAACACACTGTTTCTGAAGTGTGGTAGCCCTTTACTGGATTGAAATGTAACTGATAGTCACAACGTAATCCAGTAGGTGGTGCCACTGTTCGTGTTGTCTCCAGCTCTGTGCTGGCAGAGATCAGGTGACAAAGTTAGCCAGACTGAACACACGCATAGCAACTATGTTATAAATTTAGAAAAAAATTTGTCACTTGAAACCTCTCAATTAAATGTTTGATCCTTTTTAACATTATCTGTGTTTACAAGTTGAGTTGCCAGTTTACTTTTAGATTTCCCACAAATTAGCCAAATACAATATCATAAATCAACCAAATATGGGAATTATAATTTTTTATATCTCAACTCACACATTACCACATATGATAATGTGGAATTCTGAGATGCATTTTCTTCATCACACCCAGTATAGTGGTACCACAATTGTTTACAGCTTTGTTTGCAGATTTAGATTGTCAATAAAAAATGCAAATAACATAATAAGTAATAACTGTCAAGATACTTAGGTGAGGTTTTCAGATTTGTGGCAGTGAATATTATTGAATAAAAAGTGGTATATATCTAGGATAAATGCCCGCTCACCAGTGTTTTTGTCTAGAATATTAAGTAGAAATGATTTTTCCAAAAATAGTTTTTTTTCTATTTGTAAGATTCTAACACTAGCCACTAAGTGATTATCAAACGGTAAGCAAAAAGGTAAGAAATCACAAGTCTCATAATGAGCAGAAGTAAACTGGCAATGGAACGATTCTACTTTCTGAAACAAGATCATATAATAATTCAGAAATGGGATGTCTGTCAAAGTAGATTCTTTCATAAAATCATGATTATCTTTTGTAAGAATGTGTTCCCAGTAGATTAGTGGACAGGAAGGCAGGCAGAATACCCAAAAGAACATCACACTGTCATGTTGCTTTTTGTAGGAGAGAGCTTTAAAAAAATCCTTTGAAGTTTTGGATTAGTTCCCACAGGTGACAACTAACAAGATACAAGGAATGTCCAACAAATGTGTGCGGGTTGTCCTCAGGTGGATATTGGAGAACAGTTTTTTCTGGAAGAAATCCGCTTGTTCTGGGGCATCAGGAAAAATTGGTAGCAATTGGTTAGTTTCAGTGTCTTCCACAAGAATGTTGTGGAACTCAAAAGCATATGGCAGTTTAACATGTCTGCAATTTACATTTCTTCACGTTTTATTGAAAGAGAACATGTCTGGTCATGGTAGCCATGTCATGTCTTGTCATGGTAGTCATGTCATGTCTTGTCATGGTAGCCATGTCATGTCTGGTCATAGTAGCCATGTCATGTCTGGTCATGTTAGCCATGTGGCCAACGCCAATCCTATGAAAATTTATAAAAATTATTATACCAATGTATCCTGGCAAACAGTTACTGCAGTCAATAGATGGAGTTCAATCTATTTGAGTCAGTGTAATTGATTCAGTAGTGACTTCATACATTATGTTTGTCGATACGTTAGGAATGTGTCCAGAAATGTTGTACGGTAGTTTGAGCCATCAATTAGTCCAACAGCAAGACTTTCTTATCAAAACACATTTCAGATTAAAATTTGGATTAGAATATTTGCTTTTCAGGTTTGTGCAATGTTTTATATAAAATCACTGTCAATATAAATTCTAAATTATGTTTGCAAAATTATTTTAATGTCTACATTCAAATTAATAAATAACTGAGTGCATACTTTGTGTTGATGGCTAAGTTTAATCCATAAACATTCCGTATACAAAAATAGGGACCCCAGTGTACTGCTTTAGATTTTTCTCGTCAAGTTAATTTTTTCTCATTTCAAATTAATTTTTGCGAAAAATCAAACATACCTAGTATCCACTGTAACATGCTAGTTCATTTGTGCAACTTTTGTGTGTAGTTTTTGTGAAATCATCAGACAAACTATTAAATTACTTATTGTTTGGTTAAACATTAACCCATTAAACCCCACAATGGCCGCGGCCGGCCGCTCTGTGCAGTCCTGGAACAGCCGCCGCCGGCCGCATACAGGACCCTCTAATAAAAAAAATCCTGGCGAATAACCACTGAACTAAATGCTACAAAATTTTGCCACACCCTAGCGGATACATTTTGTAACAACAACAGCTTGTTACGTGCATGTGTTGCCCTTTTGGAAATCTTGATTTTCATCAGTTTTGTTCACGCTATCTCGAAAATTTTTATTTCTATATTTGTCATGATAAAATAGGGTGTAACCTGAAAAATAACCGTCAGAATTTGATAATGTTTTCAGTGGTGCAAAGCTAACACATATAGCTACATTTTCTTCGCTGAGTTGCATAGGGTTATAGCATGGGATCATTGTCAAATGTCAGTCGCAACTTTCAAAGTTTTAACAAATGTACTATTTTGTCTTTGCAAATTGTGATCAAGTGTCAACATTTTATTAATATATCCTATTTCTATGTATACATGCATGTGGAGAAATTACTACTCTTCAAAATAAATACAACTTGTAATTGTCAATATTGAATAGTTTTTTCTACAGATTTTTTAACACAAGGAGGTAAAATCGCTCGAAATTTGCCAGAAATCCTGGGAACATGGTGGCATGTTTGAATAAAATCCTGGGCCTAATGGGTTAATTGAAGTGAGAATGGAAACGCTGAAAACTTGAATTTCATCCTTGTTGAAATTTTGTAACTTTGTCATATGATCGCCGAGAGGATGGAAGTCACACATGACTCCACACTAGTGACACTAGATATTTGGACATTAACAAACTGGATTTAGTTTAGGCTAAATCAGTTGAGGATGGAGTTTTAAGTGATGTTTCGTTTACTCAGTAAATGCTTCCATCAGAATTCATAAGTATGACATAAATTGACATTTTGAAACTTGAGTGTCGATTCCACCTCTCTTGTGTCATAACCCTAACACAGGCAGATGTTTTTTGCGAGGCATTTCATACATGTCAAGCAAGACCATAAAAAATTTACTGCCATAATCTGTGATGTCACATGCGATATTTATTAAACAAAATTGCTCACATATGTTCAGTAGGGTTAGACACAGTTAGGATTATGGTGTGCGTATGGTTGCATCGGTTGACCTGCCAAATGAAACATGCTGGTTATCTGATGTTGGCTAACGATACGTCTGATCAGTTTCATCATAAAGTCATTATATGGTACACAACACATCTGTCGTAACGTCTTTGCCACCCACATGTGTTCTAATGAACAACAATGTTTAATATGAATGTTTTGCCATGAATGTCATGTTTACATTGCATGCTGAATAATATGGTTGATATTCAACAACAGTCAAATTATATATATATATATATATATATATATATATATATATATATATATATATATATATTTATACCACATTAAAAAAATATATATCTATTTTTTATGTGGTTCATTAAGACACCTAAATTTGGGCAGTTAAATGTTTCGCACAAATAGATATATTTATACTATAATACATGACTTTATAATAAAAACCATTATACTTTTTACCTTTAAGTAGATGATTGCATGTGAACTGAGCTAGAATACCGTGGGTGTAATTATCTTCTCATGTTACCAAGAAGTAGAATTTGTTTAGTTGACTGCATGATGTGCATTTGTCATCCATCCATCTTGCTATATCATGTAGCAAACTGTCTTGGACATGTTAAGTTCCTTGTTTCTGTCCATTCCGTCAAGTGTACTGTTGAACAAAAGACGTGTTAAAGTGAAATTTACCTTAAGAATTATTATTAGAATATTATATTTTATTCTTGCTTAAGTTCCCTTTAATTTAACTTATTGATAAAATTTTAGGTAAAACAAAGTGTGTTTAGCTACAGGCCATATATTGAGGTTAGTTTGACCTCTAATTTGTAATTATGTAATATTTTATTAGTTTGTCTAAATTAATTTTAGCAAAGTTTTATATGTACATGTATATTTATGCATGATTGGTTTTGTTATTTCACACATTTTATGTAAAGTGCATTGAGATTTAAAGGATAAAATATATTTATTATTATTACCATGAGACTGGTTTCTCATCCTGTTGTCCTGTTTCTACTTTTATTATCTTCTGACTCTCTTTGTCTGGTGTCGTTGGTCGCTCCCAGTTGATGGCATCAGTGGAACCATACTGAGCACGCTCTGAGTGAGTGTAGTTACCGTTGTGGGCACTGAGGAAGGTGAAGGTCACGACTCAGGTCAGATAGTCGGAAGTAGGAAAGAAAACGAGATGGTAGGAAAATGCACCAAAAAAGCATATTGATGCAACCATATGTGACAAAAAAGCAAAACAATATAAAAACATGTGCATATGTTGCAACGTAATTCACCGATATGACAAACATGAAGTGTAAGACAGTATTCTGTGCAGAAACTATGAGTTGATTGTTGAAACGGAGAACGTCTAGCACTTGATAGAAAGAACGTTACAGAGAAAGTAGGAAAAAGCTAGAGTGAGAATGGGACGAAAAACATCGCGATATAGAATCAAAAGACCAGCAGTTGCAGATCGTGTGCACAAGAACTGCGACATCGATGGGGAGTTCTCAGTGATACTGGATTGAGAAGGTGAAGATGAGATCAGAAGATTTTGAATGCATCGCTACGCCATAAATAGAGACAAGGGGATACGTAGGGGGGTACAAAGGTTTTCCACGGTTTGCTGTAGACTGTGCTGCCACCCGGTGGCAAACCAAACAAACCGTCACTCGGATTAATGCTGCAGACTGTGCGGTCGATATTTTAGGTGACTTATTTTCTCGGCTATGTCAGAAGAAATGTGCTTCAAACATTCGGATTACTGACCCGATGAACCTTTTTAGAGGTTCATCATATATATTTATATATACTTGGCGGATAAATACATTATTTCTTAGTAATCGTTGCTCCTCGTGTTGAGTGGTGGCTATCTTGTCTCTGAGGTAAAAAATCTACAATAAAAAGAGCAACTTCTGGATGAGACGTGCCGAGACTGTGGTCTTGAACGGGACTGTAGTCTTACACGAGGCTGCGTTCGCATTAGATCAGATGCCGAGCGGAACCGCTTATAAAGCATCTGCACCTGAGTCAGCTCTTCACAGTGATGGCGGCGTGCCTAGAAAAATTAGCAGTAGTAACTAAAGCGTGCCTCGGATGCAAAAAGAAACACCCGTAGAATTATCGGAGATGAAGTGCCGGCGGATATCGCAGATCACAATAGGACTATCACTACCGGTGCGATGATCAATTCTGGGAGGCTAGTAATGTAGCCAGCCTGCAGCTGTTGAGGAGTAACATCTCGTCTGGTGAGTAATGATAATCTACCCTGAGTTCTTGGAAGCAGCAAAAAGCTGGTTGCTTCGGCAGACGTTCATGATTGATCTTAGCCGGTGTAAAAAAGTGAACTGTATCAGTTACAAAATATTATGAGCGACTGTCGTTCTTTTCTTATGGGAAGATTCCAGGTTGGTTTATGACATTATTTTACTTGGAACTGGGTATTAAGGTAAAATATAAAAAGTTGATGTGATGGGAACATATTTGGTAAACCCTGTTGTGCTGGTGCAGTAAGCAGACTGTTCCACAGGGAGCACACTGTAGACGGTGTTTCGTGGATCGCGCTCCGCGAATCGTCTTATAGTGGGGGTTACCATTCTCCGGATGCCATGTGTCAGTAGTTGACAAACTTGAATGTGAAAAAGCATGATAAAAGTGTGGAATTTGAAAGCTGTTCAAGAAGGTGGATGAAAACTGGTTTAATATCACTTGTATTGTGTACAAGTATCACTTGTATTGTATACATGTATCACTTGTATTGTATACAAGTATCGCTTGTATTGTATAAAAGTATCGCTTGTATTATATACAAGTATCGCCTGTATCGTATACAAGTATCGCCTGTATTGTATACAAGTATCGCCTGTATTGTATACAAGTACCACCTGTATTGTATACAAGTATCGTTTGTATTGTATACAAGTATCGCTTGTATTGTATACAAGTATCGCTTGTATTGTATACAAGTATCGCTTGTATTGTATACAAGTATCGCTTGTATTGTATACAAGTATCGCTTGTATTTCTCACCCAGTTTGATCTAAAGTTTGCTTTCATGATGTATAATGTTTGCTAATTTCTTTCCGCTCTGTTGTGTTTGCTATGACAGTTTTAAGTAACTTTGATCTTTAAGAGCCAGTGTAAAAACATGATTTGCTGTTTCAACTCGGCTATATTCGGTTTTTGTTCATCGTGCCACCGTCTAAAAAACCTGTTTTCCGTGATGATAAGTCTAAAAATAATGATTTTTTTGTGGCATGGAATTAGAGTTATGTTAAGGTTGTTAAAGGTTTTCAGCAGCAACGGCAATGCAAATCTAAGGTCTTGCAGCTTTGCGGGACGTGGAACTCATCCAATAGGTAGTGACTGCGATTTGAAGTTACTATTGTGAACTATTTTTCTAAGTGTTTCATTGGTTGACCCATATAATTCTATCCAATGAAAGTGTTGATGTCATTAAAAGTACTTGCTGCGGTTTCCGTGGAAGGCATTGCGTGTCACAAACTAGGAAGTGTCAGTCATTGTTTCTAAACTGAAGAGGATCGAGGGAATATTTTGTAGACTCTAAATGAGATATTTCATATATATCTTTGTTACAGGCACAATTGGCATTGCGAAACAAGAAAGCGGGCACGCTTGCGAAAACTCATGGCACAGCGGCATCGAAAACACACCCTCGAACTACGCAGAGCGCAGAGGCGATTTACAAAAAGACGTCACCAAAAAGAGATGTCTACACAACAGTCAGAGAGGACAGACAGGCGCCAGACAGACAGGTGACAGAGATGTCTATACTGAACACGCCGGCCCCTAGGGCCAGACCTCCAATGCCCACTTCATACATGGCTGCTCAGGGCGCGAAGACTACCCCAGCCCCCGCCAGGAACACAAGGAAAGGTAACGCATATACTGGTGGCTTTCAGCTCATAGCGTATTCATCCATCCGTTGACAACTTTAACATTGTATATCGATTTTAAGATTGCTCAAGCATTTTGTCCTGATGCGCTTTAGGCATTAGATTTAGACATGATAGAAGTTTACATATTATTAGTATAAAACTTGCAATTATTGACGTTTTTAGCATATACTGTACATGCAGGCAAGCACATTTGTATGTGTGTGTGTGCATGCACATTTATGTGCACTAATGCTGAAGTAGACATGCACAAGTATGCACAATTCCCATTGTATCAGCTCATGTTTCGAGAAAAATCATATAATTCATGATGTTTCGGGTACTTTTTGGTAATTTATGTTAGACCATAATTATATGTGTTCTGTGTGGTCATGATTTAGACACCCTGTTCCAGAATAGTTTCAAAATTGTCACAAGAAATGACTGAGAAATTTGTTTTGGAAGGACTTAGTTAGTAAAGCTCTCGTGGTCAAAAGAAACTTGTGGTCAAAGCAGACTTAAAAGACACTTGATGATACAGTCAGGTGTCCAACTGTTTGACCGTCTGGGTTTGAGTCCACACATTGTCCCACTTATGTCCAGTACTGTCCAGTACTGTCCAGTTTCTCACAGAGACATGTCTTAGCTGTGTAACTAGGGTGGATTTATTTGTTCAACATGTTTTTAATCATCTCTGTACATCGTCATTAACTGACCACACAACTGAAATGGCCCCTTGTGCCATTGATTCTAGTTTATAGTTAGTTTCCAGATAAACGGTTGGTTATTCATATTCACAAACAAAAGGTCATTCAATATGTTGTGATAGTGCAGAATAGTTAGTTGTTCCCGCCGTGTGGCACATTCTGTTCACTGGCCTGTTGTGATCTGGTCACTGTTCTTCAGAGGCCTCAATCATTGGACTGGTCAGTAGTATTTAATATATCACACCAATCCAGCCTTTTGTCGTGGTCACTACAACAGTGGTCAATACCAGTGTACATGATGTATACCAGTGTACGTGATGTATACCAGTGTACATGGTGTATACCAGTGTACATGGTGTATACCAGTGTACATGGTGTATACCAGTGTACATGGTGTATACCAGTGTACGTGGTGTATACCAGTGTACGTGGTGTATACCAGTGTACATGGTGTATACCAGTGTACATGGTGTATACCAGTGTACATGTTATATACAAGTGTACATGATGTATACCAGTGTACATGGTGTATACCAGTGTACATGGTGTGTACAGTGTATGTGGTATTGTCGATGGTGTTTCTTAGATCCCAGTTACAGAAACAGGGCAACCATTTGATGTGGTTTTTCAGGCTATGATAGATCGACTGTTTGTAACGTCAAGAGCCAGGTTTTGACACCAGGTGTTACTTGTTGAAGCCTACTTGAACAGGACACATATGGCGTGTACAGATAATGTGTTAATTCAGCACTGCCGTGGCTCGAGGGCTGAGACATGGCTCCTTGGCATGTGAAGTGGGTGTGTCACCTTAACGAAGACACTGCCACAGGTAACATGTCACACCTGGAGCAAGTACAGAAACATCTTCTAGGAATCTGGGTAAAATCTGTCTCTCACCATAATGTTAAATATCCTATTTCTGTGGTGTGCTGTCACTGCAGTCTGCTAGTTCTGTCACAGTTCCTAGTCTGGAACTGAAACTGCAGGTTCCAATAGATACCGCAGGTCCCAATAGGTACCACATGTCCCAATAGGTACCACAGGTCCTAGTTGGTTCTGCAGGTCCCAATAAGTACTGTGGGTCCTGATAGGCACCGCGGATCCCAATAGCTACTGCAGGTCCCAGTAGGTACTGTGGGTCCCAGTAGGTACTGCGGGTCCCGGTAGGTACCGTGGGTCCCAGTAAGTACCGCGCGTTCCAATAGGTACCGCAGGTCCCAACAGGTACCGCAGGTCCCAACAGGTAACGCAGGTCTCGACTCTCCGCCCTTCCAGACCCGGAACTGTCACAGCACAAGTTGATCAGTAATAGTCACACATTCTTCGTATTCTTAACTCAAGTCAACTGTATTTAACGTCCATTGTCCACTTGTATGTGCTGAATATAGCTTGATGAGGCTGACTCAAATTCTTTAGTTAGTTCTCTTGAAATAAAACTTGTTCTGTTGTGTAGTTGCTTGTGATTGGCCTAAGTTAGCTCTCATTTGGTGCATTTAAAAAATTTAGGAGTGTTCTTCTGCCCTCTTTCAAGAGTAGACAACTCCACCGTCTCCCATACTGGAACCATTTAATAAATAGTTACCAAGAGTTGTCAGAACTGGAACATGACAGCATTACTTTCTACCTGGCCAGAATCCAGGACAAAAGCCCCACTGGTCAAATGCCCCACAAGACAAACACTTCCACCGGACAACAGCCCCATGGACAAAAGCCCAACAATTCCAAAACAAAAAAGTACTGATTGTAAAATGTACTACTGATATCATGAGTAGTATAGGCATCTTCAGTTTGTTGGAAATTTACTCGACTATTTCTACGTTATTGACAAATTCTACGGTGTTGCAAGATGTTGGGCTGACTCGTAGCCCTGGGCTAACATTCTTGCCTCTCCCGCTGCCCATGTGGATCATGTCTCCCCGCACCTGTTCTTCGGCACCTCCTAGGGCCACAGTTGTTATTAACAGTTGGGGCCAGGTACCTTTATCCTGAAGAATGCAGCGCCCTGCCTCCGTCGGGAGGTGGAAATACCTATGTACAGGCGACTGACGTACATGAGTTTGTATTCATCTTCATTCATGGCCCAAGGGTGTCCACGTGACCATCCTGCCCCACTCCCAAAGGTTTATATATATATATATATATATATATATAAATAAATAATATATCCTAGCTGAGTTACCCACCATTGCACGAGAACAATGACAATATCCAGCCCCAGCCCATTGCATGCAAAACTGAGATATGACGGAACAGACAAACAAACATGGACACATTGTTTTATAGTGTATATATATATATATATATATATATATATATATATATATATATATATATACACATATATAACAACTATGGCTCTAGGAGGTATATATATAATATTATATAATATATATATCAAAACCATAAAAAAAAACAGAATTAATATTAGCAGGCAAATGTGGTTTATTAGATCTGCCCGAAACTATAGAAATTAATTCTGAACAAAACCTTAGAATCCAGGGGACTTTCACAAAAGTATTCCTAAAATATCCAATAACAACTTATTGTGAGAAACAGTCATCACCAACTGTATGTATGTATGTATGTATATATATATATATATAATTATTAATTACTACCAAAACAATTGAAGCATTTTAAAATTAGGGTTGTTTTACAACACTGCTACAAGAATACAATAATTCAAATCGTTCCACAGATCTTCGTGATCACTGAATTGGTTCCCTTCGCCAATGGGTTCATGATCTTCGTGATCACTGAATTGGTTCCCTTCGCCAATGGGTTCATGATCTTCGTGATCACTGAATTGGTTCCCTTCGCCAATGGGTTCATGATCTTCGTGATCACTGAATTGGTTCCCTTCGCCAATGGGTTCATGATCTTCGTGATCACTGAATTGGTTCCCTTCGCCAATGGGTTCATGATCTTCGTGATCACTGAATTGGTTCCCTTCGCCAATGGAAGCCCACTATTTCACTTCTGGGTTCATGGTGGACTCATAAAGTTCTGGTGATTTTGAGACGGACCCTGACTTTGGCAATTTTTTTACTCCATGACATTTTTTTGTAAGGATGTGATTATATTTGAGGACTACGACACTCCTGCTATGCACAGACTTAGGCGTATACATGCACAACCCTTCTTTAGTTGAGTCTTTTCCAGTTGACAGAATCAGCCGTTTAGTAGAACCAAATATATTCGCTGGGACAGAATAATTTCCTGTTTCCGTTGTATTAAAATATGCCACTTAGTGACTTAAAATATGCCACTTAAGTGATTCAGCCTCTTAGTAGAATCAAATAGCTCTGATCCTCTCAATGGACAGTCCGGCACTCTAGCCTCTGAGCTAAAGCACTCCCACTACCCTGGTGGAAAATATCCTGGTTCATTTATCATGGGGTATTTACCCCCGGGACAGATAGAAGTAGGGCATTTCCCTCCTGGACATTTAGAGCCCCAACTGGAACTAGTTACCTCCAGTTGTCTTTTACCTTCCCCTATGTTATTATTGACAATGTCTGTTGCTCAGAAACAAACTAGTATTTAAAGGTCCTTCCATTCACTCATTTTGTTTCAGACTCATTTCATGAAAAATTTGACATATCTAGTATCCACTACACCGTGTTAGCTCATTTGTGATTTTTCTTATTTAGTTTTGGTGAAATCATTGGACAAACTGTTAAATTATTTTTAAATTGATCTGATAAAAACAAAAAACAAAAATTCATTTGACTCCATAAGGCTATTCAGAAGTTTGCAGGTTGCCTGGTATAGTGATCAAAGTCAGTTCTTTCAGTAATTTTAGCAAAAGTTCTAACTCTTATTAAACCGAGTGTGCATATTACTTAAAGCAAAACAAAAGTCATGGTTTGGAATTATGCACCTAAGAGATAATAAAAACTGACCATGTGCAACCAAAGTTGTAGCGTAAAATACGCATGACGTATTATAAGTGAGGCTGGCATATACAGTACCAATGCAAAGTTTCAAACAAACGTAATATTTTGTCAGAAAGAGGACTACCCCGGTAGTTTAGTAAACAAAGGCAAACAAAGGCAAACATACATCCTGTTTGGACAGAAAAAGGATTAGTTTAGTAAACAAAGGACAAAATATGTTACTTAAGTTGAGTTTGGACTCAAACAGCATGGCCATATCCTATTGGCAATATAGGAATAGGTGTATACAAATATATTTTCATTTGGCAAGCGAATTTTGCTAAACTTGTGACATAGGGTTATGTAACAGTAGCGCGCAGCCCATGAAATTAAGATGCTGTGCGTTCAACAAGGTTTTCATTGTTTTTTTAGATATTTTTAATCATAGTTGCAAATGGTTATGTTTTAGTAATTCTTATAGGTGCTTGCCATAGGCCAAAAACCATGACTTTTGTTTCCTCTAACTATTCACACGCTACAGATTTGATCAGGATGGGCTAAACCAGTTGAGGAAGGAGTTTTGACCCCTGAAAAAAATCTTTTCCCATGTTTACATTGCTATTGATAGACTTCTTGGAACACACACGGTTTGACTTTAGAAGTTACGCATTTCCCAAACAACTTTTCCGTAGGGTCCCACTACAGACAACAGAGAAACAGCTTCCTTAAATAAACAAGAAAGGACTATCCTGAACCAAAACATGTTTTCCATGTTACATGAAACTATTTGTGTTTTCAGTGTTATGTGAAATATGTAATGGTGTGTGTGTGTGCGTGCATGTATGTGTGCGTGATTGTATGTGTGCGTGATTGTGTGTGTGCGTGATTGTGTGCGTGCGTGCGTGCGTGCGTGCGTGCGTGCGTGCGTGCGTGCGTGCGTGTGTGCGCACACTTGTTTTCACATATACCTGTACATAGGCACAAATATGCGTGATTGCATACACGCAGTGTATAAGCATGTACTTTTAATGCCAAACTGCATGTGTTCCAAGAGGTTATCTGTGGAAACAGATGCCGTACCAGTGAACTACAGAGAATGAAATAACAGAAAGTTTAACAGTTTATAAAGCACAAAATAAGTCTGTCCTTAGAAATGCAAACACTGGAACATTTTTAGGGGTTAAATGCTAGTTTGTTTCTGAGCAGCAGACATTGTCAATAATAATATTGGGGAAGGTAAAAGACAACTGGAGATAACTAGATCCAGTAGTGACCCTAAATGTCCTAGAGAGAAACACCATGCTTCTATTTACCCCTGGAACTTACCCCTAGGATAAATGAACCAGGATATTTACCACAAGGGTAGTTAGATCCACTACTAGTAGTAGTAGTAAAAGTTTTATTTCACGATGGTGACCATGCATGTCACGTTTATCGCGTGATTTTCAATGGGCCATCAATCACATACTGGATAGATGACTATTGTAGAGTTATCATTGGTCTATGGGGTAACAGTAAAATATTCTACTACAGAAGGGTAGTTGGCCTGGTTTGACTGACACAAGCTGTGTTGTTTGTAGGTGGATTGTTGGAGGAAATTCTGGCTGCTCAGGAGGTTACACCCCAAGCCTCCCCCTTCCCGGAGACACCCCCCTGCAGGGCTCTCAGGTAGGCCACCCCCATGCCTCCCCTTCCTGGAGACACCCCCCAGCAGGGCTCTCAGGTAGGCCACCCCCTATACCTCCGGGTGACCTCCCCCTTCCCAGAGACATCCCCAGCAGGACTCTCAGGTATACCACCCCCACACCTCCCCCTTCCCGGAGACACCCCCCAGCAGGGCTCTCAGGTAGGCCACCCCCCACATCTCCAGGTGACCTCCCCCTTCCCGGAGACACCCTCAGCAGGGCTCTCAGGTAGGCCACCCCCACGCCTCCCCCTTCCCAGAGACACCTCACAGCAGGGCTCTCAGGTAGACCACCCCCATGCCTCCCCCTTCCCGGAGACACCCCCCAGCATGAACGCACGCACGCACACACACATGGGTGCACACACATGCACGCACGCACGCACGCACGCACGCACGCACGCACGCACACCTATTTGAAATAAGGAGTGAACCATAGACCCTCTTCTGCTATTTAACAAACTTTCCACCAGGTGGCAGCATTAAAAGGTAATGCGCCACTGGCGTAATTGTGTTACTGCCAGCTGGTTATTCTGAACTGACTTTCTCCAGTTAACAACTTCCCAGCAGTGCAGTGGCACTGCTGGCATACGTGGCATAGTAGCACTACTGGTATACTGTACATGGCGTAGTGGCACTACTCGTATACTGTGCATGGCATAGTGGCACTGCTGTCATACATGGCATAGTGGCACTGCTGGTACACATGGCATAGTGGCACTGCTGGTACACATGGCATATATAGTGGCACTGCTGATATATATATTAGTTGTTAGCATCAGTTCATTGGCACTATTAAAAATAAAAATAAGCAGGTTCATCTAAAATAAAAGGAAAACCTGAATGCATAATAAATGTTGAAGCACTCACGTTTTCTGTGTTGATACTCCAAACTGCCCTACCTAAGTAGTTTATGTTGCTGGGTTGACAGTGGCAGAGAACAGAGAGAGACCATCACAGATTACACATTTACATCATGTTTTTCCTCTGATATAGACACCACGCTTAAAGAAGGGACAAATATTCTTTAGTACTTCATCTAACACACACCCTTCTGACTTCCCACCCTAATGCCTGGTGCTAGGCGAGTCGCAGGTTGTACAGTGTTTTGTTAGTGAAATGACTGGGTGCGCTGCCAGCCTGGGTTTGGAACCCATACCCCTGGTCAGGGGGCAAACAATCCGTTCAGCCACCGAACTGATCAAAATGCTACTATTTTTTAAAGTTCACCAAGAGTCCTGCTGGAAAATGTTCATTAAAGGTGTCATTGTCACCGAGTTATGTGAAGCTCGCTTATAATAATTAAGCATACAGAGTCTAATCATGTTATGTAGTATAAACTTTACCTGTTCTAACATCGTGACCGTCCATGTGTATTAATAAATTATAATATTTTAATATAATTCTATCTGTTTACAAATATTCACCTTGTCGTTAAGCAGTGTCACCCTATTAGGTGGATCAGGGCGGACGGGTGCACCGGGGTGCGGATTATATAAATAGCACTTAGAAGAGCCGTGTAGCTGCAGTCATTACAAAAATACGAATATTAACAAAACACATACCGAAATAAAAACAACATGGATATCCTGGTCCGCACCAGTCTGTCCCAGTCTGATTCGACTGGAATCATACAAAATCAAATTAAAACACTGTTGGGCAGACATGCAAGCAGTTAAATATAGTTTACTAATAATATGATTTTATAATAAAAACTGTACTGACAGTATCTTTAAAAGTGTACATGACAGAGAGACAGTGATATTGAACTGTACCTTTAAAAGTGTACATGACAGAGAGACAGTGATATTGAACTGTACCTTAAAAAGTATAGGACTGAGAGACAGTGATATTGAACTGTACCTTTAAAAGTGTACATGACAGAGAGACAGTGATATTGAACTGTACCTTAAAAAGTGTACATGACAGAGAGACAGTGATATTGAACTGTACCTTTAAAAGTATAGGACTGAGAGACAGTGATATTGAACTGTACCTTTAAAAGTGTACATGACAGAGAGACAGTGATATTGAACTGTACCTTTAAAAGTGTACATGACAGAGAGACAGTGATATTGAACTGTACCTTAAAAAGTATAGGACTGAGAGACAGTGATATTGAACTGTACCTTTAAAAGTATAGGACTGAGAGACAGTGATATTGAACTGTACCTTTAAAAGTGTACATGACAGAGAGACAGTGATATTGAACTGTACCTTTAAAAGTGTACATGACAGAGAGACAGTGATATTGAACTTGTACCTTAAAAAGTATAGGACTGAGAGACAGTGATATTGAACTGTACCTTTAAAAGTGTACATGACAGAGAGACAGTGATATTGAACTGTACCTTAAAAAGTATAGGACTGAGAGACAGTGATATTGAACTGTACCTTAAAAAGTGTACATGACAGAGAGACAGTGATATTGAACAAGTGGTCTGCCGTGGTTCCCTCAGTGATAGATACGTTCCAGCCTCTGTCCTCTGTACTCTGCCCTCACCAGCTGGTTTGATGTTTATGGGTCCTTTCAACAGTCAACTGCTTGCATCAACAAGGCCAAACTACTGGTGTAACACCCTATACTGGTGTACAGCTAGGGCTAGAGACCCCAGTAATCATGATGAAGCACTGCAGAAGTGGGCCATTGCATAATAAGTCAAGATGGATTTGTATAAACCTTCCAGATTACATTTACACTGGGGTCCAACAACAATATTTGTATAAGGTTTAATGCCATTTTATTGACAGCAGTCAAGTGAAGAAATTTGCAGGTTCACTGCCAGTTAAAATGACATTTTTATTCTTTTTTTAATAAAACATGTAAAAAGTGAAAACGGGTTTTTTGAAAGAGAACGCTTAAATACATCGTTAAATGATTTTATTATAATTTTATTCTTCATATGGAAGCACCTAGCCTCACACACACACAAATCACATTTTTATACCAACAATGTTATTCTGAGAAGCTATGCAGACATTTGATCAAGATTGTGAAAGAAAGATCAATCGTAAATATAATCAGATACATCACAAACATCAAGAAATTAAAAAGCCCTAGTGATATAATTCCTACAAGATTGTATCCACTTATACAACATTCTACTACACATGTACTAACACTTGCTGTTTGGAAGCAGACTTATAGGCAATAGTCTGTTGGTGCTACTCATGTCGTATAGTAGTAATACCTTTGTTGAAACATTTAGAAACAGTAGTTGCTAAAGCAGTGGGTAAACAGGTGAACTTGTCTTGTAGTTTCTACAATTGCAGGCTTAGTCAAAGCACCTCTTTACGTGTGCGTGCTGATGAGAAACTGGGAATTTATTATAGCGCCATATCTGTTACTGATACCATCATAGCGTTATCTTATGTAACATTAGAGATACCTTTATAGATGCTGTCCATATTAAAAGGTAAGTTCTTCTATATCGCGGTATCCAATCCTTGGGACTGTTCAAAGCCCTTTACACTTCACCCCAATGGCATACCTGTTCATTCTAATGCCAACTCGACTTCTCTGGGAAGCATTAAGCTATGCTGCAATTACTGTGCAAAGTATATTCGTTTACATATATCCACTACTGTCTACTCATTTATACAGCTGAGTGAACTGGGGCAACGTGAAGTGAATTAAATTTCCCAAGCTATGAAATGGCAGCGGGTTGATTCCATCCCTGGTTCTATCAATTGAGAATCCGATGCTCTGACCACAGAGCCCCGTATAGTCAGTGCCGTCAGCGCAGTTCAGAGCTTAAAGTAATAGTCATTGCCATCAGCACAGTTGAGAGCAGTAATAGTCATTGCAGGGCATCATGTTTGAGGCGAGCGATCGCTCGCGAAAATCAATAATCTAGACTAGGGAGCGATTTATCGCTCGCGTCAATTTTTAAAATCGCTCGCTGCCTGCAAGTGTTCGGCTTGACAAGTAGTTTCTTGAGTATTAGGTTCACTAGGAAAGTCTAACCTGTTTATAACGCAGTGTTCGGGCTCCAATATTCGGAGTTCACGTATCATTCGTTAGTGCGTTATCGGGGATGGCGATCGCGGCCCGCTGCACCAAGGTGGCAAGAACGCCATCGAAGCTACGCTGGCCGCGCGGTTTATAAAAAAGTTATTAAATGAGTGGACTAGCGTCGATGTGTATTATGTTTAAATGTCACATACTGTTGTATGTCGAACTGAATAAAATACATGTACAGTTATGGAATAGTTAAGTGATCAACAATATTTCGCTACGATCTGATTGAATGGAATCGCAAATAATAACCTGGATCTGAGCTACCGAAAATGCATATCAGTTGACACGGAGTGTAAAAGTTGATTAAGCATTGAAAACGACAATTTTAGTAATTGTTCCACTTCGTCTTTCAACTGCTCTGAACACATAAATTCACGACGCACATCTCCGGTACCACTTAACATTGATTCACTGTTTCATGTGCGGATGACAAATTCATATTTTTGCGCACTGAGTTTGAGTTGTGCGTTTGGCATTACGATGCAGTAGAAGCATGCCATTTCACCCCAGTTTTTATTGATGTTGCCTACTAAGCTGCATTTATGAGTTATGACTATACATCTAATTCTTAAACATGGCGTATATGTGAATGCCAATTGCAATTTTCAAAACGGCTAAGCCTAAGGCTAAGCGAAGTCGCACGCTAGACCAGTGGCGTGTCGTGGCCAACGTCCGTGCACAGCACACTGCCACGGCACTGCCACTGGCTTTGCCTAGGCTACGCGTACGGTGATCGATGACATGTTGCAATTCAAAATCGTTTCACCAATAGCAATGTATGGGGTTTACTAAAGTAAACATTTATTTCTTTGTACAAAAGTCAGCGCCAACAAGCACCAATTAAAATTTCAGACAGAATCCGAATGGGAAATGGTGGCACCACCACACGGAAAAAACTAACAAATCGCTCGCCTAAATTAATTCGACATATTTAGGCGAGCGATTTATCGCCTGTTGTTTTCAAACGTGAAGCCTTGCATTGCCATCACCGCATTTGAGAGCTTAAAGTAATAGTCATTCCCATCAGCGCAGTTGAGAGCTTAAAGTAATAGTCGTTGCCGTCAGTGCAGTTGAGAGCTTAAAGTAATAGTCATTGCCATCAGCGCAGTTGAGAGCTTAAAGTAATAGTCATTGCCATCAGCGCAGTTGAGAGCTTAAAGTAATAGTCATTGCCATCAGTGGAGTTGAGAGCTTAAAGTAATAGTCATTGTCATCAGCGCAGTTGAGAGCTTAAAGTAATAGTGCCTGCGTTCAACAATGTTGGATATTAGTCAAATGAATATGCAAATTTTTTTAGTTCACAGAATGTTCCATACACGCACGCACGCACGCACGCACGCACGCACGCACGCACGCACGCACGCACGCACGCACGCACGCACGCACGCACGCACGCACGCACGCACGCACGCACGCACACACTATTATATTATATTTGTTTTTGTCCATTATTTCCTCAGTTCTTCAACATTGTCTCAGGGCATACCCAAAGTTGTTTTGTCAGCAAACTGAGCAAAGTTGACAAATGCACCTGAAAAAGTATTATTAGCCACTTTTTTATATATCCTGGTATGCTTTTTAAAGTGTTAATGAAAACCAGATGATACATTGATACTGTAGTAGCTTTCATTCTGTCAGCTCTGTGATCAGGACTGCTTTAAATCTCCTCTGCATTTTGTATTTGTGTATATGACAGTGATTAAAACTGCTTCCTCGGCTGATTTAGCCTATCGCAAATCCGGTTCGTTGGTGTCCAAATGTGTATTGTGTGAATAGTTTATGTAACAACTAACATCAGTTCTGCAGTCGATTTAATAAAGAAATGCCAATTTTTTTTCAAATCATCGAAATAAATGACTGGTGAGGATCAAAATAATGGATATCCAAAATTGTAAGCCCAGTGTGGGTAAATGCTGATCATGGGCGTGACTTTCATCCTCTCGCCGAGCACATGACAAGGTTAAAACATTTCACCAAAGAAGAAAATTTTTATTTTTCAGCATTTCGATTTTCACTTCAGTTAATGCTTGAAAAAGCATTAATTAATTTAATAATTTGATGATATCACAAAAACTACATACAAAAGTTTCACAAAAGAGCTAGCATGTCACAGTGGATACTAGGTAGGTTTGGTTTTTTGCAAATTTAATTTGAAATGAGACTAGCAAAAAAATTGTATTGATTAAACACCTTTAACTTTACATATAATTAATTTTGTAAAAATTAAACCCATTTCAGGCAACATGATGATAATCTTTTCTGACCTTATCATTCCTAACAGGAAATTAATTCATGCAGTCACCATGTTGATATAATAAATTATATTATTCATACGGTGCACCTGCAGAGTATTCATATTACCTCTTAGTAGAAGTAGTGTTTGTTAGTAGTGTTGACATGACAACGGTGATGTTGGTATTGTATTCAGTATGAACTTGTAATGTCAGGTATTATTTCCATTCCCATGTCACAGCTTCATCAGCAAGGTTGCTCTTATATTTGTCGTGATTACTTGTGGTGTTGTGTTTAATGCTACTGTCAAGTTCTGTTAAAACTAGGCAGCGATCATCAGGTGTTAGTTTCTAATTTTTTAAACATGCGGACATTGCTGTATGTATTGTTAGCTGTGAATTTGCAATGTCAGTTACTTATATAACATTAAAGCTAATACTTAAAGTATAACTACCAGCAGGAATATATAATCAGTTTCTTGTATAATAATGCTATGCATTCACTGCAGTTATAAGAATCACATGAGATATAAACATAATTAAGTTACATTCAATGCAGTTATAAGAATCACAGGAGAGATAAACATAATTAAGTTACATTCAATGCAGTTATAAGAATCACAGGAAAAAAATAAACATAATTAAGTTACATTCAATGCAGTCACCATTCCAGTTATCAATGTCTATTGATCTTTCTTCGTAAGTTAAACATGTCCAGTGCATTGATTGAGTGCATTACATATCAAATAATCTGTCCCGGTCAGTACCACGATAATTGATTATGTTAACCCAACAGAAATTGTTGTGAACATAGTTGAAAATGTTAAGTTCACCCTTGCCTACCGAGGTAGCTGGTATTGGTGTTTTAGTTTAGGTGTACCGGATATTTGAAAGAAAAATTTTAATATTTAATGCATGTCGCCAATGCTATGCAATGAATCCAATGTATATTATGTAATAATTAATTACACACCATAAAAATTCATATACTTGTGTCCATAGTTAGACTGGGTCAATTACATTACATCAGTTACAGTTACACACCAATTACATTACATCAGTTACAGTTACACACCAATTACATTACATCAGTTACAGTTACACACCAATTACATTACATCAGTTACAGTTACACACCAATTACATTACATCAGTTACAGTTACACACCAATTACAAATATCCATTGCACTTCCAAAATACCAATTCCAATTATTAATTCCATGTCAGAATAAACATTGAATTTCTGCATATTGTGGTAAATAATGGCAAACAGATATAATATACACTACATATTATTATATTTGATTGATTATCTGTAGTGAATAATTTGAGTTAAGTGACATGATGTAATTTTAAAAGTAATTGAAAATACCAATTACATTTTCATGAATAATTCCAGTTACTTTTAAAAACACCAATTCCAATTCCAGAATTGGAATTGGTGTATCAATTCCAATGACAATCTAATTGACCCCAAGTCTGTCCACATTATAAGTATTCATACAGTTACTGTGCAGTTTGTTTACCATTTATAACCGGAACTAGTTTTGCGTGGTTCACTAATTTGAGACACTACAGGCCTTGTGTAGACTTGAATAATCGGAAATGCTACACACTGCAATGGAATAAATACCTGCACACAACGGTGCACTGTCGGTGCTGGGACCCGATGAATATGTACAAGGAGATGGCATGGGGCAGTCAAGTCTATCATTTAAATGTTGCATCTCTCGCGTGTGCCATAGAACATTCAGTATAGCACTGTGGTAATCAGCATTGGCGCCATGGTACCCAGGGATGCATTCATTCATCCTTATGTGCTCTTGCTGGCATCTTTTGTGTGGGTCCTTCCTACCCATCCGTTCTGCTGGCTGGCGGTGCTCTTAGAGGTCACCACGAGTAGGTGGCGAAGACACTCATCATGTCAGATGCTCTGAATAAGTTATATCAGCATTTGGGAGTCCTTAAACTGTGACAGAGTGCCTGGTGTAAGATGACGCATTCCTACTAGGGTGCGTGGGTATCATAGTGCTGATGTTGTACCAATTGACAGTGTCGAGGGTCAGCTTTTGAGGAAATAAAGTAACTTGTGTTGCCTTGTGTAATTGTAAATTTTTTCTCTCTTGCTATCCGATCATGTAGCTTTTCTAGAGTGGACTGTCGCTGTTACAGCCCCCAGGTTTTAATGATGGATTAAGCTGTCCAGCTATTGCCATATTTCTTGTCACTGTTGCCTGGCATGGACTTGGTGTAGTACTGCTAATATGCTTTGTGACATTCAATTAAGCGCAACTGACTTTATACTTTGATTTGTTCTGCTCATATCTCGTATGATAATAACAATGTCTTACCATTTTTACTACTCAATTATTAAGTTGTCAATATTATTAAGAGGACTGCGTGAAGAGGGATTTGGGGGGGATTGGGAGGGGAGTGGAGAACAAGGGCGAGGAATAGGTAGGAGTGGAGACGGGTGGTGGAGACTCACCCTGCCTCACTCAGCCTCACCCCGCCTCACTCAGCCTCACCCCGCCTCACTCAGCCTCACCACGCCTCACTCAGCCTCACCACACCTCACTCAGCCTCACCCTGCCTCACCCAGCCTGAACACGCCTCACTCAGCCTCACCCCACCTCACTCAGCATCACCCGCCTTACCTCGGACCTCAGGAATAAAGAGGAGAGCAACATTAGTGTGTTGCATTATCACTGACATGGCAGTGTACGAATCATGCAAATTGTCTAAATGTGATAGGTAAAGGTAACTTATACTGCACTGTATCCGGTCTATTGGACTGCTCAAAGGGCTTTTACACTCCATGCCCTAGCAGGCCTGTTCACCCCATCAACAATGGGGTGTGGTAGCTGGGCAGTTAGAGCGTTGGACTTGGTTGAGTGGACTGGGATTCGAGTCCCCTTGCTGCCATTTCAAAACTTGGCCAATTTTGTTCACTCCTCATTGCACCCGTTCATTCATCTATATAAATGCAATACCTGGCTATATAGTCTAAATGTGATGAAGAAGAAAGATTTTAGTTGACTCCATCTAATCTTGCCCGTTATCAGGGAGAATTTTGTTTAACTGTACATTTTTTATGAGAAATCCCAGAAATGCCAGGCTGATTGTGATTGTGCTCAGCCCCCCCCCCCTTTTCAAAACCCTGAGGCCGGGTCTGTAATGATACATGAAACTTGAGTAGTTTCTGCTCCATGGGAGTTTGTCAACACAAATCATTTCACCATGCCAACACATTAGGCATCTTCACTAACTGGAAGTGACGTGTACCCAAGTAAGAGAAAAATAACCAACTGTTTGATGAAGCTAAACATTATTAGAGGAAGTTAGCTGTCGTGTCATAAGAATGAGGACGTGTCAGTTGAAGTGGTAGTTCTTCATGGAAGCCTAGACCTAGTCTAGTGTAGAGTAGTACTCCAGTTATATAGTGATTCATGACGTCAGAACGCACCTATGTATTTTATTGTATTTACACAACAACAACAGTTTTTCCCTGAAGTTTCTATCTCTACAGAGGTGAGTAGAGGGTCACTGCCAGCAATATGGCTTCAGGGTGGGTAGCGTAACCAAGGGGGTGGGATAGTTTAACGAAGGGTAGCATGCAGTATGCGTGGGTCATTAGCGTGGACGATGAGGTGTGGCGGGCGGACAGCTAGAGCATTGTGGAGCTGACAGGCGATGCTGACGTCACCACACGGTTTTCACGTCAGTGGTACGTGCTTGCCGTCAACGTGATCGAGTCCTCGCGCGTCGCACGCACTACTTCAGCGCTTATTGATTTTTCTTTCAAGGCACTAGACAAACACGTGTGCGTGACGCGCCGTCAATGCACGCCGAACGTTCGTGTAGATATCCGGTCAATTTTAACAACGACTTAGTTGCAAGCAGACCCGTCTTGTTGGCATGCAAGCGTCGGCACGAAACTGTCGCTAGACACGCGAGTAATTCGATTTTAATCTCGCCGTGCGACGGGACGCCGCACGGTTGACATGCACAGGCGTCGTTGCCGGCATTAATTCGACGTCAGTTGTACAATACAGCGTCGTCTAATTTAGGCGGCGAAGACCCCGCGACGGAGGCGAGTACGTTGCCCGCGGCCCGGCAGTGGCGAGTGAATGGAGCGGGGTGTGTGTGCTCAATCGTTGCCGCCGGCTACGGCAGTTCGGTCTAACTAGGTCGGCCCGTCTGTCGTGTTTTTATTTGCGCGCTGATCCGCCGCGATACGAGGTATTATCGGCGTTGGCTGACGCTGGCGGCGTCGACTAGACCGCGGCGCGTTTTTACGGCGGCCCAGTTGTGAAATATTAGATGCGCCGTCCCGGCGGCAGTTGCCGGATTCGGTTGCACGAAAGTGTAATTAGTTAGTTGGCCGGCGGTGTCGGCGGGTCTATTGTATGCGGACGCACGCACGCACGCACACGCGAAAGGCAGGCGAGCAGACGTGCGCGGCATTGCAAGTGATTCGGCCGCTCAGCGCCCGTGTCTACACGATTGGGCGGCGCGTACAAATGGCGACGTAGAGCGGCGGTGGAAGAGAGGAACGCTACTCGGGCGGTAGGCAGACGAGAACCGAGTGGGACAACAACAGTCGACAAGATGGCGGTGCCGCTGCCACAGCGCTGTCAGCGGCAACACTGCTACCTGTGCGATCTGCCGCGCACGCCGTGGGCGATGCTACACGACTTCTCCGAGGCGGTATGTCGCGGCTGTGTCAACTACGAGGGACCGGACCGTATAGAGATGGTGATAGAGGTGGCACGACAGATGAAGCGCGCGGCCGGCATCCAGGACGGCCGGCCGTCGTCGCACAAGCCGCCGGCCGGAGGGCTGCCGCGGGCGTGCATCGAGCCGGGGGTGATCGGACCGTCGCCTGCCGACCGCTACCCGATCCACGATGGACGACTGCGTAGCATGATGGAATTTAATGTGCTTCCAGTGGGCAGATTACCGAATAACATCGCCGGGAGCGGTTGTCACCCCCGACCAGACGACCACGACCTGCCCCGGCGTAGTCCCGGCCGCACGGCTATCCAACCCATCCAACACCACGGCCCGGCGCCGCACGGCAGGGTGGTGCATTCGGTTGTCACGTTACCACCTGTCAATGGCAGGCCTCGTGACAACGACGTTGATGACTCGTCAAATCATTCCATTGGAGATGCAAACAAGCGCACAGCAAGCGGCGAGGACCCATCCAGCCTCCCAGCGGTGGTCCGGGAAACAATAGCTCCCCTCTCCAGTGCTACACCGTTCGGAGTGCGTTTCAAGAAAGACCATTCTCTCATGGGGCGTGTGTTTGCCTTTGACGTGTCGTCAAAGCCAGGCTTTGATTTTGAACTGAAAATCTTCATTGAATACCCCACTGGTTCATGTAGCGTGTATAACAGTGCTTCTGGGCTGGCTAAGCAGATGTACTGTGATTCAATGAAAGATCTAGGAAAAGGTCTGTCATCTGGCTTCAAGTATCTCGAGTATGAGATGAAGCAGGATTCGGGGGACTGGCGCCTGCTCGGTGATCTCTTGCCAGAGGCTGTGCGGGTGTTCAAGGAGCCGCTGAAGAAGGAACTGTTGCCCACAGCCAATGTGGAGGCCATGTCCCTACTGTCCTCCGCAATGCACCGGTCACTGTTTCACGGTGCCAAGCTTCCTATTTCTGTCCAGCGCAGCTTCGATATACAAATGCGAAAGCGAAAGGCGTCTCCCGATCTGGATGGGGAAGCTGGGAAAGTGGACAGCGAGTCGGCAAAGAGGCAGCAATGGGTACACAACCAGACGGAAGCCCTCAAACTGTCGATGGGCAACTGTGCAGCAGCAGGCAGTCACTCTGGGCCACCAAGCTCGACGTCCGTGTCTCCCATGAGCAACCACGCAGCTACGCCTCCAGAGACAGGCACAGGCCTCTTGCAGAACGGCCCATCGCCAATGGCAGCGTTAATGTCGGTGACGGACAAACTGCCAACCAGTTCTGTGAGTCGTGTGGACATGGAGCTGCTGACGACTGGGCACAGCGCTCATTCACCTCACCCGGCTGCCCGGTCTGACTCTGGTCCACCTAATACGGAAACCCTCAAATGTACACTGTGTCTTGAACGACTCGAAGACACGCACTTCGTGCAGTGTCCGTCGGTGCCTGAACACAAGTTCTGTTTCCCCTGCTCTCGGGACAGTATCAAGAATCAGGGTGCCGGCTCGGAAGTGTATTGTCCGAGCGGTAAGAAGTGTCCGCTCGTTGGCTCGAATGTGCCATGGGCGTTTATGCAGGGAGAAATTGCGACGATTCTCGGCGAGGATTACAAGGAGAGGAAAATTAAGAAAGAACATGACGCCTGAAACCAGTTGTATTGTCCTCATTGGCTACGGTCTTAAGTGGTGGTGTGATAACTTCTAACTGGGGTGTCTGCATCACGAACAGAACCAAGTCATAAATAATGTAGGAGGTGCAGAGAACTGAATGCTGCAGTACATTGTGGGCGATCAATGCAGATTGTGTGAACATCAAGTCATGTTTTATGCATCCTGCATGACATTCAATAACATCTGATGTGTGAATGGGATGCTGAATGCAAGAGCAAGCTGACAGTGGTGCTGTGCGATTGGCTAGACGCACTCACATCGCCTGGGGCAGTGTCCACGCTAATCGGTGTCGCGAGACAGTATGGCCATCGACTGATATCATGTGGTGATTTTTATACGTTGCCTTACTGTCAAATCAGTATTTTATAATCACTGTCTCAGATGTAGCTACCTAAGCAATCACTGCCAAGTGTAAATTTGACGTGCATGCTTGCAGACGTGCAGTACACACTCGTGTGCACATATACATACGAGCAGCATTAATTAGTGGATTAATCTGTAATGTTGTAATTGTTATACTACGTTGTTATGTGACATTGTTGCTGTTGAATATTGCGTTGAGTACAGTCCCACTGTTAAAAGCTCTGTCATTCCTTGTCTTGCTTTCTAGATGTTGCAGTTAACCAAGCATGTCTGCTTGTTTATGTAACTTGTCCGTTACATATGTGATCAGGCAGTGTCTACAGAGTTCTCCAAGAACTTTCTAGCCCTCAGGCATCGTAAAGCAAGAATGGATGCGCAGACATGTTGGAACATGAAACCGCAGTTGCTAGTGTTATCGCTGAAAGAAAAACTCTGATATGCTGCATAGCAAATACTGATACAACTTCATTAAAGTCAGTTTGGTATACCCTACCAGACATATTATCTTTCATTGCATTTTGTGTGTGTTCATCTATTCCTGTCACAAACTTGTGTTTTACCATATCAGTGTGAGCATTTGAAGGCTAGGAGAATTTTATTGTGCATTTCTTTGAATGATAGAAAATATTTCACCATGTGGCCCGCTGTCATCCAACACTTGTTTTGTTTACCATAATATTGGGTATGAAGAATGTACCTTAAAATATTTGCTAAATATATGTGACACTGATGGTAGAATGTTATAGGCATTTTCACTCTTGTACTAGACAAGTGTTTCCAATTGTAGTGGCTGATCACTAGGCATTTCCAACTGGTTTAACGGTATTGGCTAGTCGCTGTAGACATTTCCACCTTGGTGCTGTGTATATCGGCTGGTAGCTTTAGATTTCCACCTTGGTGCTGTGTAGTGTCTGGTCACCCGCTGGTCACTCTAGACATTTCTAGCTTGGTGCTGTGTAGTGGCTGGTCACCCGCTGGTCACTCTAGACATTTCTACCTTGGTGCTGTGTAGTGGCAGGTCACCCGCTGGTCAATCTAGACATTTCTACCTTGGTGCTGTGTAGTGGCTGGTCGCTGTAGACATTTCCACCTTGGTGCGTTATAGTGTAGGCAAGTGTTTCCAACTGTAGTGGCTGATCACTAGGCATTTCCAACTAGATTCACAGTATTGGCTAGTTGCTGTAGACATTTCCGCCTTGGTGTTGTCTAGTGACTAGTCACTGTAGACATTTCCACCTTGGTACTGTGTATATTAGCTGGTCGCTGTAGACATTTCCACCTTGATGCTGTGTAATGGCTGGTCGCTATAAACATTTTCACCTTGTTGCTGTGTAGTGGCTGGTGACCTGCTGGTCGCTGTAGACATTTCAACCTTGGTGCTGTCTAGTGGCTGGTCGCTGTAAACATTTTCACCTTGTTGCTGTGTAGTAGCTGGTGACCTGCAGGTCGCTGTAGACATTTCAACCTTGGTGCTGTCTAGTGGCTGGTCGCTGTAAACATTTCCACCTTGATGCATTATAGTTGCTGGTCACTAAAGACATTTCCACCTTGGTGCTGCATAGTCGCTTGTCACAGTAAACATATCCATCTTAGTGTTGTGTAGTGGCTGGTAACTGTAGAGATTTCCACTGTGGCGTTGTGTAATGGCTGGTCACTGTAGACATTTCCACCTTGGTGCTGTGTAGTGGCCAGGGTTGAAAAAAAATCATATTTTTTTTAATCTGGCATATAGACATTTATATAGATGTTTATATTTATAAACCCTTTCAAACGTGTTCTATTCAAATCGATTTGGGTACTTGTCTTAACAGAGGGTACATGATTTTTGCTTATATAAAGACATTAGGCAATGTCCACAAGGCCTCACCCCCTGTAGTTGCATAATCTGTCTTGGAAAGGAGAGCATGCTGTGTGTCTGTGGCTGTAGCTGTGATAATTATTGTTTGCTGAGAGGGTGGATTAGCACCTGTCCAGGACTCTGTGTACTCTATGGGTCTCCAACCAGACTGCAAACTGGTACAGTATTAAACAGTTGTCACCAAGACTGTCTCACTTAAGTCAACATACTGAATTGGTAACAACTAGCACAACTCTAAGTGGACTTTAACTCAGGGCTTGTGACTTGAAAAGATACTTCTTCTTGAAGACAAGTGTGTGTGGCTTCACTGCAATCAGAAAGGGAATAGCTCAAACATACACAATGTCATAAAATATTTGACTATCAGGCTGTCTGGTGACAATACAACTATACAAGTGTGCACACATTGTGCTTTTGTATTAAAAAAACATACAAAACTTTGTTGACCTCGATGCTTGTATACAATTATTTGTGTTAAATTAATATAAATCAGCGATTAAAAAAATATTTTTGGTGATTTAAATCATGATTTAAATCAAACAACCCTGGTAGTGGCTGGTTGCCGTAGACATTTCCACCTTGCTGCTGTGTAATGGCTGGTCGCTGTAGACATTTCCACCTTGGTGCTGTGTAATGGCTGGTCGCTATAGACATTTCCACCTTGGTGCTGAGTAGTGGCTGGTCGCTGTAGACATTTCCACCTTGGTGCTGTGTAGTGGCTGGTGGCTGTAGACATTTCCACCTTGGTGCTGAGTAGTGGCTGATCGCTGTAGACATTTCCAGTTTTCCACCTAGGTACTGTATAAAACCCAGCTGTATATTTGGCACTTGTCCGAGTGCATTGGGGGGAGGGAGGCAGGAAGAAATGTGGGATTAGAGTTGGCTCTGCCAGGGATATAGATGTAAATGCCAGGCCCAGGAAGTGGTAGACATGACCTAGTTTAATAATGTACAAAACGGTCCCAAAAAACGGAAAATTAACAGTTGGAATTCACTGGTCTGATCGTTTATATATATTGCTCTTTTACAGAACTGTAACATTTGTCTGGTGTTGCCAGTCGACCACTGATAAGTGGAGTCTGTAGCACGGTGTAGCATGGTGTAGCACGGTGGTTAGAACAACAGAATCTCAGTTTCAATCCTGTTGCTGCCGTTTCGAAGTTTAGACAATTTCATTCAATCCACCTTGCCTCGGTTCACCAAGCTGTAGAAACGAGTACCTAGCTACAGTCACAGTGATGAATGTATATGAACAAATTGTCTTTGAGTAGTAATTGCAGTGTGGCTGAAATCTTCCCAGGGAAGTCGAGTTAGTGTTGGAATAAACAGGACCAGGACCCCTGGAAGGGTTCTTAGACCCTGCCCATATGGGGCAAATTATGGTAAAAGTTCATTGGAACTAGTGTAGATGTCGAACATTAACGGGGGAGTAGGTGGACCTACCGTCGTCAGTTATCCACGTGGAATTGAACTCGTCAGTATTCAGCTCGTATTTTGCTTAAGTTGGGCACAAATAAGAATCTTGATTCAGATTGAAATAAACGGGGGTGGGGGGGGGACTTTCTGTGTTCTGTGATTTTTAGTCAGCTCACACATTGTTTAAGTGACACCATATTGATTTATATATTGATTTGCTGTTCTTGGCCACAGTCAACACACGCGTGAGAAAATGCGAAAACACGAGATCACAGAAATAACGCGCCTACAACGGCCTCATGTGCACCAAATAATCGATTTTACCATCAAAATGAAAAAGTATGAAGTGACACATTTCTTCCAAAAGCCGGGAACGTGGGACCGAGGAAAAAAGCAATATTTCCTGGGTAAACGTGTTAATGTTGACACCCCTGGTATGGTTGATGACATCAGACAGGGCATGTCTGATTGTGTAAATGCAGCAGATGGGGTCAGGCAGTGTTAAGGTCAATATCACTACAAACACTACACACCTACTTGAATAATCCTGCACTAATTCTGGATGTGCGTCATAGAAAGTTGAAAGAGAGTGGCGACTGTCATCAGTACACTTGTTTAATGTTTATTCTCTCGGTTAAGATGCCCCTCTAGAATTAGACAGTCTGCCAGAACTTTGTGTCACGAGTTCTTGTATCGTAGATACTATAAGAAAGCTTAATTTACAAGGGAAAGTACAACCGAAATGCATCCCATAAATTGGGCAGTTTGTCAAAATATTGTGTCCCGCATGACTGCATATTCGATATGCTCTATCCAGTACAGGGGTGCAGTATGGATTGTCATATATCGGGCATGTATGGACTTAGTTATTTAGGTAATGATGTGGCCAATGAAATGATGCCTGCTGTAACGATGGACCTATTGTTTATGTTTTACCTCGGTCAGTTCCTTCCTCATGCTGCATGCAAAATGGCACATTTGATGATGATGTAACTATTGTTTACATCATCGCTTACAAAATGACTGTTTGCTAAGATAATTAGCCGTGTGAAATAAACATAAAATGATACATTTGTGATGTGCATCACTCGACGACTGGCAGAGGAGCTCAATAAACAGACGCAGCCTGTTGTCCAATTATTTGTCCTACTTCGCCACTGTATCATATGATTTGCGGGCTTCACAAAGGTACCATTTAATATAAATAAATCTTATGTATTTTCATCCCCATCCTGCTGCTGGTGTAGTCTGTGTTGACATAGTTGTGTTTGTGTGCCAGAGTGGTGGAGAGTTAGTCAGGGGCACATTAAGTCCGTGCCACTGAACACTTTATTCACACCTGTTCACTCGGTGAACACTGAGTTACTCCATTTGTTGCGAGCCTACCAAGCAATTGGATGTAAAACTTCACATTTGGTCAGCTGGTTTATAATTACATAGAGAGTGGTACTATTTATGAATTAGTGTAGTAAGTAAGTTTGGCGAGGTGGTCGAGTGGTAGAGCGTCGGACTTTCGGTCGAGGGGACCGGGGTTCAAAATCACCTGTGGTAGAGAGTCAGACTTTTCGGTCAAAGGGACCTGGGTTCAAAACCACTTCCGCCGTTTCAAAGCTTGGGCAACTTCGTTTACCCCACTTTGCCTGCGTCTTTTGGAAGAGACAGTAAAAGCCATTGGTCCCTTCTATCTGGTGCCTACGCCAGGGGAAGTAAAAGACCCCACACAGGGAAATGGAAAATACCTGCTGTGGATTCACTAATTCTAGAGAAGGAAAACTCTGAAAATAAACTACTCCTATATTAGGTCAACACAGGCCTGCTTGGAGTTAAATGGCATAAGTTATTAGTCATGTAAGACTATCACAGTGAAACATCTCTGGTTTAGGCCTGGCAAATATGCTCTTGCACTGACTCGCTATTAATAATTATAACTTCATATTGAAGGCATGCACACAAAGTGTATGCCTGCACACGCACACAAAGTGAAAAAGGTGCCAAATAACACTGCACAAAAAGTAAATCACTGAGGTGCCAAATAACATTGACAAAAAATAAATTACTGAGGTGCCAAATAACATTGCACAAAAAGTAAATTACTGAGGTGCCAAATAACATTGACAAAAAATAAATCACTGAGGTGCCAAATAACATTGCACAAAAAGTAAATTACTGAAGTACCAAATAACATTGACAAAAAATAAATCACTGAGGTGCCAAATAACATTGCACAAAAAGTAAATTACTGAGGTGCCAAATAACATTGACAAAAAATAAATCACTGAGGTGCCAAATAACACTGCACAAAAAGTAAATTACTGAAGTACCAAATAACATTGACAAAAAATAAATCACTGAGGTGCCAAATAACATTGCACAAAAAGTAAATTACTGAGGTGCCAAATAACATTGACAAAAAATAAATCACTGAGGTGCCAAATAACACTGCACAAAAAGTAAATTACTGAAGTACCAAATAACATTGACAAAAAATAAATCACTGAGGTGCCAAATAACACTGCACAAAAAGTAAATCACTGAGGTGCCAAATAACATTGACAAAAAATAAATCACTGAGGTGCCAAATGACATTGCACAAAAAGTAAATCACTGAGGTGCCAAATAACATTACACAAACATTAAATCACTGAGGTGCCAAATAACATTGCACAAAAAGTAAATCACTGAGGTGCCGAATAACACTGCACAAAAAGTAAATCACTGAGGTGCCAAATAACATTGCACAAAAAGAGGAAGATCTGCCACTCTTCGTGACAGTCTCTGAATTAGGTTTGACGGTAGAGAGAGCCGAAGTGATGTCGTCACGCGGCGTGGTAGCTGGTTCTAAAGGCGTAGCCGCTCAGCACGGGAACCTGCTGTCATCGACCATTTATTTTGTTAATTAAATGCAACAGTTAACTTAAATATTGAATCTGCTCATCATTAATAAACCCACAGACTCAAACAGTTCAAAGAAATGTTGGGGAAAAACCATCATCAAAAAGCAATATAAAAATGTTGAAAGAAAGATCAGCAACATGCCAAGAAAAAACGCTAAATAGAAATAACAGTTATTATTATTAACTTGTTAATGTTCAGGGAATCTAATCCTCTTCATTATTGTTAGTGTGTTGAGGACAAGAACACTTTCAAAGCTTGAACACTTTCAAAGCTTACGTTAAAACACACTGTTTTAAGCCCGCCTTGTAATCTTTATATGTCACATATTCTATTACCACAACATATTTAATTATTTGTAATTGACAACTAATATTTTATTGTCTAGTTATTAATAAATTTTATTAAATATTTATTTAACTACCAATGGTACTTTATATTTTATACTTTTATGTGTGGTTTAGTTTGTCTTGTTAAGTTTTAGAAATATTAAATTTATTATTATTATTTATATTTTAGCATTTTAGTTTTGTAAACACTAGTGAACAGAGTTTTACTTTGGATTTTAGTGTCTAAATAAAGCTATTATTATTAAAAATAATTATCAATACCTTTATAGGTTTTGCCTTGGTACTTTACGGTGAATAAAGCATGAAGTGCAATGAACACATGTTGTATATTATAGTGTTGTTTATTATAGTGTTGTTTATTATAGTGTTGTTTATATAGTGTTGTATATATAGTGTTGTATATATAGTGTTGTATATTATATAGTGTTGTTTATTATAGTGTTGTTTATTATAGTGTTGTTTATTATAATGTTGTATATTATAGTGTTGTATATTATAGTGTTGTATATTATAGTGTTGTATATTATAGTGTTGTTTATTATAGTGTTGTATATTATAGTGTTGTATATTATAGTGTTGTATATTATAGTGTTGTTTATTATAGTGTTGTATATTATAGTGTTGTTTATTATAGTGTTGTATATTATAGTGTTGTATATTATAGTGTTGTTTATTATAGTGTTGTTTATTATAGTGTTGTTTATTATAGTGTTGTATATTATAGTGTTGTATATTATAGTGTTGTTTATTATAGTGTTGTATATTATAGTGTTGTATATTATAGTGTTGTATATTATAGTGTTGTTTATTATTGTGTTGTATATTATAGTGTTGTATATTATAGTGTTGTTTATTATAGTGTTGTATATTATAGTGTTGTATATTATAGTGTTGTATATTATAGTGTTGTATATTATAGTGTTGTTTATATAGTGATGTATATTTAGTGTTATATATATAGTGTTGTATATTATGGTGTTGTATATTATAGTGTTATATATATATATATGTAGTATTGTATATTATAGTGTTGTATATATAGTGTTGTATATTATAGTGTTGTATTTATAGTGATGTATATTTAGTGTTATATATATAGTGTTGTATATTATAGTGATATATATATATATATATATATATATATATATATATATATATATATATATATAGTATTGTATATTATAGTGTTGTATATATAGTGTTGTATATTATAGTGTTGTATATATAGTGTTGTATATATAGTGTTGTATATTTAGTGTTATATATATAGTGTTGTATATTATTGCGATCAAACTGGGTGTTTTACAACATTAATTTTTTTCCTTGTCTAAAAATTTGGGAAGTGATAAATGCTACAGGTGTGACTCCCAACGTGATGTCTGCAGTCGAGGGCAAAACACAACACCATCGAAAAAGCATATCTAAAAGTGTTTGTTGAGAACCAGAGAGCTGGTTGTTATACTGGTTCTCAATTAGTGGATTCAAAATCAGTACATTTTAAAACTTGAAATTGCGGTTTAAAAGTATATTTTGGCTCAAAATCAGTTGATCGAGAAATTCTGTCAAAATTCTGTCAAGAGACTTGGCACATATGTCAGTGGTGTCTTTACACTCATGCGATTATCATGTGACGGACTGATCAGTGATGTGTTTGTACTCACATGACAGTCATGTGATACCAAGGATGGGTTCAACTACAACTGTTAATTACAAGTGTCAGTTACAACTGTCGGTTATAGTCAATTCAGTTTCATTTACAACTCTTAAAAAATACATTTACAATTACAGTACTTCAGAAATAAATTACAACGCTACATAAAGGGTCAGTTGCAATAGATGACAGGTTACAACGACAGTGTTTTATAAAGAAATATTACATGTCTCATTACAGCACATTTTAGACAGGTTTTAGGTGAATTTATGTTTACAATTTCCAATAAAAATTTACATTTACTGCAATACAGTTTTCACAAACATGCGGCATTCATGGCAAATAATAATTGTAGCCGGGTGGAAATTACTGTGGTTTTGAGATATCCCACGTGCTGTGTGTGGACTGAATGAGTGGGCTTCCTGTCATACGTGGGCAGCCTACACCTCTGGTTGTAATCTGAAGTGACAGTGGTCTAAGTAGGAATCTTGACCTTTGTCACAGATCCGGTTGTGACAATGGTGTCTCATGATACTGTGGTGACAGCCTCTGTTGCGTAGCGTCTGCGTTTACATTCAGTGCCCTACGTGGGGACCGCATTCTCGCAGCCGGAAATGTTGACCGAGTTGTCTGCCATATTTTGTCCACATTGTAACAGTTGTGTCATGTATACTGAACCCAGGCCCGGCCCGCTGGCCCAGTTGCTTGCACTCTCTCACAGGGTGTTCACACATTCAGACGGTCGAAACAAACGTAGCATGTGCTTTGGATGGCGACCATTTTAAATCTGGTTAATTATGGTCATTTCCGTGCTCAAAACTATTGATTTAATTGTGAAGATTATTCAGGAAAGGGATTGCTGGCACTAACATCGGTGTCTGTCCCTCTTGTGTTGCTGATGGTTGCCATTGGAAACCAAGAACTTGGCTGGTGTTGTCAGGGTTTGTGCCCAGGGGCTGTCATTTCACCCTCGACTTACATCAAAGAACAGCTAATCATTGGATTAATGAGCAAGACTCAACCGGGGAACCGATTGAGTTACCACATACATTCTTTATCCATTGCTCGTCTGCCTTTCTGTCTTTATAATTCCGTCCTCAGTTGATTTAGCCAGTCACGAATCAGGTTCGTTTAAGTCGAAATTTGTAGTGAGTGTAAGTAATGTACACAGTTGGTTTAAATAAAAGAGTGCATAGTTAGACGACACACTTTTGTTAAAATCATCGAAAGAATTTACTTTGATCATCAGATCAGGTAACTTGTGCAACTGTGCATAACTTTATATTATGATGTACAGAACCTCACCTCATTTGTCCTTTTTAGCCGAATTTTGACCGGGAAAAACCACTTACTAGTTTGATTATTTCACCAAAGCAAAATAACAAATTTGTACAAACGATCAAGCTAGCGTGCGGTAGGACTTCGATACTAGATAGGTTTCATTTTCCGTGAAATGAAACAATCGAAAAAATTCTAATTGAGGAGGAACGTGTAAATGTTGGAGAAACACCCCTGTGTGTGCTGGCTCCCGCAAGGGGCCCAACATTGGGATATTTGGGGTGTTACACCACTAGCGCAGTGCCAACTACTGTGGTGACGTCAGTGTTGTGGTGACACACAGACTTGACTAACTTTGTAATAAAGACAATGATGGGCACATTTTAACACTGGTGTTGTCATGGCACCGCCCACAGTGGTTGGGGGGGTATTCATGCTTGTTGACAAGTCCAAAGACATCAACTTGTCATTATCCCGATGGCAAGGACATAGTTGTGGGCGGTGATAGCATTGTGATAAGTAGCATGAGGTACCCCTGTCGGGGGTATAGTTCTGTGTTTTTCTCACCTGACATTTAATTAAGCAAACTTTGTGATGAATCTGAGCATTCATTTTGTGTCGGTTGATTTGTTTGTAGCGTGTTGTGTGAAATGAGTGTCACTCGACGGTTGTTGTGATGTGTGCATATGTAGGTTACTGCATAATTTTTGTTTAAAATTTAGCATATTTTGGACCATGTATGGTGATTAATTTGGTATTTTCTTTGATACGCTAAATACAATGTTGAAAACTTAAGCAAAGTTATATGTATACAAAACTTTAAAATATTCATGAGGTTACAATTCCAAGTATTTTGGGGCAGGGTTGAGAATACTTTTTTACTTGGGTTAAGAATACTTTTTTTACTTGGGGTAATCTGTCTGTTTCTCCCTCCATCCTTGCCTTCAGAGCCAGTGGGTGAACACATCGCCTCCTGTCACACCAATAAGTGCAGGCCAGCCTGTCACTTGTTAAGTTTCCAGTCATGCCAAAAAGCCATACATTAGCATGCAGTGCGTTGAACGTGTCCAATCAATGCTGACTGTCCATTAGAATGGTAATCCCTGACGTCGCTCCCAGCCTGTGGGTGCTGCGTGCGCCGAATACTTATTACATCCATGTCGGTACTTCCCAATGCATGCCACCATCACACGGCAGTGAATTATATAAGACGGCTTTCTCATTCGGATTACTTGTGATCATTTAATGTTCTTGGCAGATAAATCGCCGCATGGTTGCATGCGTGCGTGCGTGCATGTGTGCATGCAGTGTAGGCGTGCGCTGATGATAATTAATATTTGTGCAATTTAGTCAGGCTTCTGTGTGACGCATGTGGTAGGATCATATGTCACGTGAAAGACTACTCATTTAAATTAGATTCACTAACACATTGACAGTCATGTTTACAACTGTCTGGCTCTTGTTTGAGGAGCAGCAACTTGGCATCTGTGATAGTGGACGACTAGTTTGGTGACACCTTTCTATTTGGTGACGCCAATCTATTTGGTGACACCTGTCTATTTGGTGATGCCTATCCCTTTGGCAGCACCTATCTATTTGGTGACACCTATCTATTCGGTGACACCTATCTATTTGGTGACACCTATCTATTCAGTAACACCTATCTGTTCGTGACACTTATCCATTGGTGATGCATATCTATTCGGTGATGCATATTTATTCGGTGATGCCTATCTGTTGACACCTATCTATTTGGCGACACCTATATATTTGGTGACACCGATCTATTGGAGATGTCTTTGTATTTGGTGACGCATATATATTTGGTGATGCCTACCTATTCGGTGACACCTATCTATTTGGTGACACCTATTTATTGGTGATGCCTGGTAGAATCATAATGACATAAGCATCTATAATGACATAAGCATCTATAATGACATAAGCATCTATAATGACATAAGCATGTCTGTTGTGTTGATATGAGAGAATATCACTTTATATTCAGATGTACATGAATGCAATGAAGTGTAGAAAACTACCCAAGTATCTGTGTTAAACTAAAAAGTAAATTACTTGGCGGTTGACTACAGCAGGCTGGGGTAAATAAAAACTAAAGGCTAGAGTAAATCATAGGTGAAAAAATTTGTGTAAATGAACAATACCTGTGGTAGTTGCATGATTACAGTCTTTGGTCAAACTATTGCTACTCGTCTCTGCATTTGAAAGGAGTGAAGGAATTTGACAAAGCAAACTTAGACAAAGTTAGAGGTAGTTGCTTAGACAAGCTTAGATACAGTTGGAGTTAGTTTCACCTGTTTCAGAGGTGGGTGTGTGCCAGGTGATTTAAGGTGGTCTTTAGTCTTGTTTTTTTAGCTTCTGACACAGACCCTGCATCCTCCTTCAGTACATGCAGAACTATATAAGCCATAGGTGATAGGTGGTCTGCAGTCACAGGGGTAACTTCACAGGGTGGATAAGGGTCTGTAGTGGCAGGGGTAACTTCACATAGTCGATAAGGGTCTGCAGTGGCGGGGTAACTTCATGGTAGATAAAGGTCTGTAGTGGCAGGGGTAACTTCACAGGGTGGATAAGGGTCTGCAATGGCAGAGGTAACTTCACAGTGTGGATAAGGGTCTGCAGTGGCAGGGGTAACTTCACGGGGTGGATAAGGGTCTGCAGTGGCAGGGGTAACTTCACAGTGTGGATAAGGGTCTGCAGTGGCAGGGGTAACTTCACGGGGTGGATAAGGGTCTGCAATGGCAGAGGTAACTTCACAGTGTGGATAAGGGTCTGCAGTGGCAGGGGTAACTTCACGGGGTGGATAAGGGTCTGCAGTGGCAGGGGTAACTTCACGGTGTGGATAAAGGTCTGCAGTGGCAGGGGTAACTTCACGGGGTGCAGACTGTTTCATTTAATTCATTGTGACAAACATTTAGATTGACATACATGTCTACAAACTTGTAATGTGACACTCACACCAACACACTTTTATCATGGCATCAACCTCAACACACTTATATTGTGATATTCGCATCAACACTCTTACAGTGTCATATTCGAATCAACACGCTTTGATTGCAAAGTTTACACCGCACCACTTGGACTGTGATACCCACATCTATGGCAGTTCATCTCTTCTATTAATCTCATGATAAAAGAGATTATATTTGATCTGAACAGAGAACAGGAACGGATAGCCACCTTCTATCTGGCTAGAGCATGTAATCTTTTGTGTGATAGGATCAGTGTTTCTTGCCCAGGGAATAAGATGTCTGCCCTGTAACAAAATTCATTACAGGACCATGTGGAAAATTAGCATGACTATCCTTTTTTGTGGTGTTGCGCAACATTATATTGCAGTATTTTTTCTACATGATACATATCGCGATACGTCTTTGACATACTGGTATATATTATAAATTAAAATTTTGTTAATTTTCGTCTTGTCAAAGTGAGATTAATAAGTAATTATAAGTTTTGACCAAACCAGATCCAGTCACACATCTTTATTATTATTAACTGTTCATGGTTCAGGTTTGAGTAATTTATTCTCAGTTTAAGTAATTTATTCTCAGTTTAAGTTTGTAAATGCCAGAAAGGATATTTGTGTGTTTATGTTTGTGTGTGTGTTTTATGACTATTTACTTAATGCAATGCATATAATTTAAAAGTCTGTATTTTCTATGTTTACAACTCCGGTTAACTGTTTAAAATATAAAAAATATTTCTACAGATTAAAACAATTGTTCAGTTATTATTTAATGTAAATACCAGTCAGGCATGTTAAAATACAATATAATAAAACAGGTTAAGCCATTTTATAGCTTAACCAAAACAACCACAATATATAGTGATACGTATCGCGATATGGTCCTTTGTATCGCGATAAAAAAAAGTTTGTACATCCCTACTTTTTTGATGGTATGGACCCCTGCCTTGGCTACTTACAAGTGCATGTGCACTGCATGGGTGCAGACCTAAATGACTTTATCTCATAGAAATAGTCCTATGCTAATTTAATAGTGTGAACTACCTTCTGAACTAGCCTTGAGAAAGTCCCAGACTGAGTTATTAGTGCAAAATAACTTACATACTACCTTTGATATGGTCCCCACTGGCTAGGCTACATCATTAATGTTAATTACTTCCAAACTACCATTGAGATGACACCAGGCTAGATTACAATGGATGTTTATGAACATTTTCATTCTAGGGGGCAACAGAAAGCTAAAAGCTGTGCTCATTTGACCCAAGATCAAGGTATGAAGGTATTAGTGCGAACAAACAAACAGGGTTGGTGTGAAGTAACTTTGAGACTACACCCTGAGTTAGTGCCCATGTAACTGCAGTGTGTAAAGCTGGATTGGCAGACATACCACATGACTGGGTACGAAGGCTGGCTGGTCTGGCCTCACTGGCACGCCATACCAACATCAGTCATGTGACACTATCGTTGTTACTAATGAGTTTATTTCTCTCCTGTTTCCTGATAGAGAGCTGCGCTTATTTTCTGTAGCAGCATTGAAGTCATGCAACCCGGTCATTTCCTGTCGCTGGTGAACTGGTTGGCTGGCGGGCCAGGCTGACATCATTCATGCACTTGACAACTCCATCATGCTTCTGCATTACCCCCCCACCGCCCCCCCCCCCCAGAGATGTGAGCTGAATTCTACTGAGCCGACTAATCATTTCATCTGCATTCATTGACACGCTGATAGTTGTTTACGAATCTCGCCCTTTTGTCTACAAAACCGTCGCTTCGCGGTGTGACAAGCTCGCCGTGTTTGTGCATTTTGTCCGGCACTTGGTGGGCAGGCCGGTAATAATTCACATAGTAGACAATTTCATCTCGTATTTTACGGCGACGTGGTCGGAATTCTGCCAAGCGCCTAATTGTTCATTTTGTATTCATCGACATGGCGAAGTTGTGTTTGCAAATCTCTGCCGATTGTGTATGAAATACTGGTTGGAGAGAGTGATAATTTAACTGTGTCTGCATTTCCCGTGGAGTGACGGTGGGGGTGGGGAGTTGTGCAGGTGATAAGTCACACCATGGACAGTTTCAACTTGCCTATGCATGATCCACGGGATGTGACATGAATTCTACCGAATCACTAATCATGTCATTTGAATTTATCAACACTTGCAAGTCGTGCCTCAGCATTCTGATAGTGGGCACTCTACATGGGAATGAATGTAGCCATCTCAGAAGTAGACAGTCGCCACTCTCTGTCACAACACTTGTCGTTATGACCTTCTTAATTTGAAAGTTGTTTGGATATTTTGTTGACATTCGCTCCGCCGTCAGCATTTTGACCTTCTTGATGTGACATTCACTCAGCATCAGAAATGAAGAGCGGTCACATGACATGTTGTTGATACGGTGCTCGTCTTTCTTTCTTAGCTATTACATTCTCTATCTAAAAGTTTGTTAGCCTTCATTTTAATACAGTTGATGCAGTATTTACAAATTCAGGCAGGGGAGTCAATTACACTGTAATTGGAATTGAAACGCCAATTCCAATCCCAATTCCGGATTTGGAATTGGTATTTTCAGTTGCTTTTACAGATACATCCAGTAGCTTTTCAACTCAAATTATTCGCTACAAATAATCAATAAAATATAACGTGTATATATAAAAAATAAAGCTACTCTAAAAATACATGTTTTTTTAGGTGTTTAGTAGGCGCCTATGTCTGTGGCCGCTCTGCTCATATACTGTTATTTTGAATCTCGGTATGGAATTGATAATTGGAATTGGTATTTTGGAATTGTAATTAATATGATTATTGTAACTGAGCCCAAGTGTGTTGTAATTGTTGTAATTGTAATTAATGTGATTATTGTAACTGAGCCCAAGCGTGTTGTAATTGTTGTAATTGTAATTAATGTGATTATTGTAACTGAGCCCAAGTGTGTTGTAATTGTTGTAATTGTAATTAATATGATTATTGTAACTGAGCCCAAGTGTGTTGCAGTTAGTGTTTTGCCTACATATGTGATTGCAGTTTATGTTTGTAGACCTGCTTTACAAAGTGGGTATTCCTGCATATGATGTCCACGCAGGTTACATAATTACCCCGTGCATGGGGTCTTTCACCTGTCACGCTAGAAAGAGCACAGCTAGAAAGAACCCATAGTTCCACCTGGCTCCTCATATGCCAGGTGTTGGTTAACCAACAAGTTGTAGCTATGTTGATTAAAAACATGTGAGCCACTAACCCAGATCCTCCTGGCCATGTCGTGAACACCATTGCACCAACTGTGTTGCTGGCACCAGGTCGGCGTCTAGGGTTTGGCGATGGACCAATCAAATCTAGGGTTTGGCGATGGACCAATCAAATCTAGGGTTTGTCAATGCTTCCCCAGGAAAGGTCTGGAATCTCAAGCAGGGTCATGGCTTCTTGGGAGACAAGGACCCAGTGAGGAGGTTTGGACCCCCTGGGAGGTCAGGATCCCCTGGGAGGCTATGACCCACAGGAAGGCCAAGACCATGGAAGAGGCCATGACCCACTGGGAGGCCAGGACCCCCTAGGGATGCCAGAATCTCCTTGGAAGCCAAAGATCCTCAGGTCAACTAAAACTTCCTGGGAGGTTAACACCTCTGGGACATTAATCCCCTTGGGGAGGCCAGGTCCCTCTGGAGATGCTATGCCCTTGGGGAAGCTAATATCGGCCTCCACTCTCACACCCCAGGACCCCCAGTGATGCAGGACAGGAGGGGGAAATGTGTTCTTTGCCCCCCTTGGAGAGTTCAGATAACACAAGGATGAGAATATGTTATGTATATTTCTCATACAACGCCAAACATGTTAAGTATATTTCTCATACAAAGCCAAACATGTTAAGTATATTTCTCATACAAAGCCAAGCATGTTAAGTATATTTCTCATACAAAGCCAAACATGCTAAGTATATTTCTCATACAAAGCTAGACATGTTCTCCAGCTGCTCCACCGCCGGGCTTGCAGTGTGCATCAGACAGTGGACAAACCACTGACCCATCACAGACTGACTGCAGTCTCTGATGGTGAATGAGAACTATATTTAGCAGTTGATTCCAACAATCTGATGAACTCACTCAGTGACCGAGGTCACTAGATTTGGTAGTTGCACTCAGATATTGAAGAAATTGTACGCAACAGTTTGGAATAAGAATTTGTGCTATACTGAATTTGAACACTGTCCCGACTAAAGACCCTTCAAACATTCTTTGCCCCCTTCTGAGATTTGGCTCCCCCCCCGCAGAGATCCTAAATACGCCACTGCCCCTGGGTGAGGGTGGGAGCGGGAGGGGGGGGGGGCGCATTGATGCGCACTTATTGGGAATGTTGAAATCCTCACTGCTCAGTTTTACTGTGGTGGTAAGCTATGTGGGGGGGGAGATGACTGGGGTGACTTACCCCAGATAGCAGGGTAGCAGACATGTTTGGTTGGAGATAACTAGTGTTTTGTGAGCAGTCTGACCGGAAGGTGAAGAGATAGAGTGTGTTTGTGAGCACCTTGTCTTGCACTAAGTGTGACTTCAAGTGTCTTGGGACAGATAGTGCTGTAAATGCAGGAACTCCGCGTGGACGCCTGTAATGGTTTGCAACAAGGGTAGGTTGTGTAATTTATGTTGCATAGTTGTTTGTACAAGTAAATGCGTATGAATATATGCATATGTGTGTGTGTGTGTGTGTGTGTGTGTGTGTGTGTGTGTGTGTGTGTGTGTGTGTGTGTGTGTGTGTGTGTGTGTGTGTGTGTGTGTGTGTGTGTGTGTGTGTGTGTGTGTGTGTGTGTGTGTGTGTGTGTGTGTGTGTGTGTGTGTGTGTGTGTGTGTGTGTGTGTGTGTGTGTGTGTGTGTGTGTGTGTGTGTGTGTGTGTGTGTGTGTGTGTGTGTGTGTGTGTGTGTGTGTGTGTGTGTGTGTGTGTGTGTGTGTGTGTCCCTGCGCACGCACGGACATACATACGTGCGTTTGTGCATATGTGCGTGCGTGCGTGCGTCTATGCGTGCATGTGCACTCTAAAATACCAAGTAACAAGAGAGCAGAGAAAATAAATAATACTGTCTTGTTTTTTATACTACCCAGTAGAGTGTACAATTTAATTTATATGCCACTCTAGTGTGAATCATATGACAGTTGGTAGACCAGCCTACATTGCACCAAGTGCCACTCTGGTGTATGTCATATGATAGTTGGTAGAACAGCCTACATTGCACAAAGTGCCACTCTTGTGGGCTTCCTATGACAGTTTGTAGACAGGCCTACATTGCACCAAGTGCCACTCTGGTGTGCATGATATGACAGGTGGTAGACCAGTTTACATTGCACCAAGTGCCATTCTGGTGTATGTCCTATGACAGTTGGTAGACCAGCCTACATTGCACCAAGTGAAACTCTGGTGTGCATCATATGACAGCTGGTAGACCAGTTTACATTGCACCAAGTGCCATTCTGGTGTACATCATATGACAGCTGGTAGACCAGTTTACATTGCACCAAGTGCCACTCTGGTGTATGTCATATGACAGTTGGTAGAACAGCCTACATTGCACAAAGTGCCACTCTTGTGGGCTTCCTATGACAGTTTGTAGACAGGCCTACATTGCACCAAGTGCCACTCTGGTGTGCATCATATGACAGGTGGTAGACCAGTTTACATTGCACCTAGTGCCACTCTAGTGTGTGTCATATCACAGTTGGTAGACCAGCCTACATTGCACCAAGTGCCACTCTGGTGCCTGTCATATGACAGTTAGTAGAACATCCTACATTGCACAAAGTGCCTATCTTATGTGCGTCCTATGACAGTTGGTAGACAGGCCTACATTGCACCAAGTGCCACTCTGGTGTGCATCATATGACAGCTGGTAGACCAGTTTACATTGCACCAAGTGCCATTCTGGTGTACATCATATGACAGTTGGTAGACCAGTTTACATTGCACCAAGTGCCACTCTAGTGTGTGTCATATGACAGTTGGTAGACCAGTCTACATTGCGCCAAGTGCCACTCTGGTGTACATCATATGACAGTTGGTAGACCAGTTTACATTGCACCAAGTGCCACTCTAGTGTGTGTGTCATATGACAGTTGGTAGACCAGTCTACATTGCGCCAAGTGCCACTCTAGTGTGTGTCATGTGACAGTTGGTAGACCAGCCTACATTGCACCAAGTGCCACTCTGGTGTCTGTCATATGACAGTTAGTAGAACAACCTACATTGCACAAAGTTCCACTCTTGTGTGCATCCTATGACAGTTGGTAGACAGGCCTACATTGCACCAAGTGCCACCCTGGTGTGCATCATGTGACAGCTGGTAGACCAGTTTACATTGCACCAAGTGCCATTCTGGTGTACATCATATGACAGTTGGTAGACCAGTGTCCATTTCATCAACCAGACACCTTTATAATGCAATGTCTCTTGCTGCCAGATTGCTTGAGTGATACACTTCATATGTAGTTACTGCAGTTTTTTATAAACACCTTTTGGCAGTGGGCAAGTTTTTACATATATTCACATTAGCTTTGACTGGGTGATTTCTGCTGGTGCGATGACACAATACTGAGCTTGATAGAAGGGCCGGGCCAACTTGATCACCTACTTCATCTGTCACCGTCTGTTGGCAGCTGTCAACCATTGAATGTGGATCCAGGGTCTCGTCTAGGCACTTGTACTTTTTTTATGTACTTTTGCATAGTTGGCTTTTTTTAAGTTGTCCCATGGCTGGCAGAGTTGTGTATTAAGTTGTAATAAGGAACAATAAGTTGTAACAAGTTGAAATGGGTATTAACAGGTTGCAATGGTTTTGTATTGTGTTGTAATATCTTGTAATATGTTGGTGCAATTGGTTGTAATTTGCTGTGGTTGGTTGTAATTGGTGGTAATATGTTGTGATCAGTTGTAATACATTGTAATCAGTTTCAGTTAGTTTCATTCAATTTTAATCGCTTTTAATTGGTTTTAATGGCTCTTAATAAGTTTTAATCAATTACACAGTCTTGTGCATCCATAATTATAAAATAATGTAATTTGTGTAATTGCAGTGATATCTTGTAATCAGTGTAAAGGTAACCTATGAGCAACTGGTGTAACTGTTGACAATGAAACGCACAGTTATAGTAATTACACTTAACTTTACGAAAAAAATTTAGAACAAAAAAAGTCATATTATTTGCAGGTGCTCAAATATCAGTTGAAAGTCTGTTTCTGGCACAAACTCTGAGAACACAAAATGGGTTCAATAAACATGTTTATTTACCACTATCTTGACAACAAGGGAACAGTCATCTAGTGGGGGGGAGCATGCCCTGGACATATTTGATGTAGATTTATGTGTCATGGCAGTAGGTAACCCCACCGACTAGTGCACGTTACATATCGTCCCGTGCAAATAGACATGCAAAGAATGAGAATATCTCGGCAGAATCTTATAGACAGGCGTGTGTGTGTGTGTGTGTGTGTGTGTGTGTGTGTTCTCAGGATAGCTCCGCTGTTGTGAGAGAAGGGATTGCACCGATGCCTGTAGCCTCTGGTGTTGTCATGGACAGTTGTGTTGTGTTTAAATCAGTAGCCACAGGAATATAAATCTGACGGCCTTTGAGCTCGATTATTTTATCAGTGTTCCCTGCTGACTTCCAACTCGCATGCTTGCCTTGTCACGCACTGCGATCCACAAATAGCAGCATTGTTTAGTAAACTCCTTCTGACCTATCTGCTCTTCTGTCTAGTTGCCTGGCATATTTACACTGACAGATATCACTGAGCCACAAGTTTTTTGGCTGGGCGGTTTCCCAGAATGACGAGGTCTTACATCTTGAGCGTGCATTATTTAAAGTTTCCACCGTGGGGCAATTGCCCTCCGCAATGGGGAAACCTAGATCTCAACCAGTTAAGTTAAACCAAGCACATTTACCCATAATGTAGTCATAAGTCCGTCTCAAGGGTTGGTTTTCTGTTGATGGTGTTGAAGTTTTCAGTGTTGGAGTTGGTACTATTGTGACTGGATGGACTCTCCATTTTTTTTGAGTCGGGACTTGAGCTCTTTGACTGTTGTGGCCTGAATTGTGTCCTCCGACAGTGAGTTCCAAGCATTCACAGCTCTGGTGCTGAAGAATTTGTGTCTCACTCCTGTTGTCTGCTGTACACGGAGTATCTCACTGTGGCTTCTTGTTGTTGTTCCTGTATCCTTTGTGAACATCTTGTTCATGTATCCTTTGTGAACATCTTCATTGTACACTGTGAGCATCTAGAGAAACTAGATCAAGACCTTTGACAATCAACATGTTTTCTTAAATCAACATTTGGATTGTTTCGTCACAGTTTGATTTACTAAGTGGATAATGATGGTCCAGCTGGACGGTCCAGCATGATTGATTAATAACGACACAGGTGAGGGAAGGTCCCACCTGTGAAAACAGAAGACATTCTTGGGATGCACCTGAACAAATGTACAACCAGTTTCAGCATCGACCAATGAGATGCTTTGCTTAAAAATAGAAGCTTATCTCGGTTATGTCTGGGAAAGTGATGTTTGGTGAATGTAGTTTGCTCTGTTTTTCTAATTGTAAATGTAAATGCACAGAATATCAGTCATTGATAAAATATTTCATATCTGTGAACCTTACCACTGATCCAGTGACTGGCTGGCGACATATGCAGGTGTCAATGACTGTAGGATCCCTTGTATCAATGACTGTAGGATCCCTTGTGCGAGAAGACATGATGTGGTAGTTTTGGATGCCATTTAATGGGGAGCCTCTTGTATGTTGATTTTCAGGGGGGAAAATTGCAGATTTTTATGAGTCACAGATTTTGAAAAGATTCATGCAAATTTGTGAACAGCAAAAAAGTTAATGTTGTCGCTAGTGGATAAATAGTGAACATATCATAGGCTGTTTTCTGGGCTAAGTTAGAATACGCCCGTCTTTTCTTACGTTGTTTATATCCCTGGTTTATCCCGGGCAAGGTTTATGTCAAGATTATTTTAGACCTGCATAGTCCATCTCTCTATTTACAATAGCACTATAGATCACAGACTGAGGCAGAATTTATAGGCAACAAAACTTCAGGATCTTTATTAATTAAATACGTACTGCCAGTATAGGTATATGTTCTTAGTACATGAAGTTTTGTTGGAATGATAAAAAGCATCACCATCAGCTATATATGGATTATTTGTTTGTTCTTTGGATATACTAGACTATTTTACACTTCAAAAATGGACTGGCCATGCTATGATTACCCAATATACCTTATAATATTGGTAAATATGTGTGTAATTGTTTCATACATTATACGTAGTATCGATTAATAAATGTCTTAAATCAAGACCTTTTTTCTAAATGGGCCACTAATAAAATATTGGAAGGCCCTGAAATATATTTCACAACTGATTACAATTTAGCGACTTTTAATTTTATCATTTTCTAAATTAAAGTATCTCATCTGGGAAACATGATAATCTGCTACTAGTACGCATAATCTGCGATATGTACCCCTAATCCAAGATGGACACATTTTTAACTAAATATATTTATTATAATGCTAAGAAATCTTTCAATTTGGGTTTGGCATAAAATGTACCAGGGACATTAATTTTCATACTGTGGTGCTCAGAAGTAAAATACTAAACATTTCAATTTAAGCACTAGGACTGTTCCACAATTTCTGTTGTGAGTCACTATATGTGACATTAGGACAGAAATAGACATACTACAACATATATAACTGCATATACTTCACATGGTCACGATATTGTTTGATTCACAACTTGACCACAACTTACAACTTGGACAGATTTATATGTATCTGGTGGGGTGTTGGTAGTAATAGACACATAAATAGAGAGCTTGCCCACGTGCTCGCTGAGTGTTTGTTGTCGCTGAGAGTAAGACAGATGGTGGGATAGCTTGAGTACTGATCCGTAAACCAGCAATAGAAATTACACAATCACCACATGACGTGACTGGTGGCAGTAAGTCTATTTCTGTTTTTACACCGACACTTGGGGGTAGCTTCCACCCACAAGTGATGGGTTTGTCAATGGAGGCAGTGAGACGCGGTGAGAGAAGAGTAATCACGGCCTTACTACTTATATTCCGCTTTCGGAATGTCTTTGTGTAGTGTGTACTAAACTAAATGATCAACAACTCTTGAATGATTGACCTTTACGCTAAACTAATCGTCCTTCATTCCGGTACCCTTATGTGGTAAGAAGCCACTACTGGCTGTGGTCAGTGACGGGCTCTTGTAGAGCCAAACAGGAAGTGTTTTTATTTATTGAGACAACCGGCTTTGTGAGTCCACTACAGGCTTTTTAATTTCCCCGTGTGGCGTACTTCACTTTTACTTCCCTGACATAGACACCAGGTAGAAGGGACCAACGGCTTTTAGTGTCTCGTCCAAAAGACGCAGGCAAAGTGGGTTGAACAAAACTGCCCAAGTTTCAGAATGGAAGCAGTTGAACTCAAACCATGGTCCTCTTGGTCCACCAGCCAGCGCTCTAACCGTCGATTGACAACAAGTAGCCTTGAAGAGACTCGACGAGTATCCAGTAGTAGAGATGTTGTCGTGTCAAACATACCTAGCTGAATCAGTTTGTTAGTGTGAATCAGTGGTGTCATTGTGTTGTGGGGACACGCACACATTGTGTCTGTGATGTTAGTGTGTTGTGGGGTTACACACTGAATCATATGTGTTAATGTGTTGTGGGGTTACACACATTGAATCAGTGGTGTTAAGTGTGTTGTGGGGCTACACATACTGAATCAGATGTGTTAGTGTGTTGTGGGGCTACACACATTGAATCAGTGGTTTTAGTGTGTTATGGAGCTACACACGCTGAATCAGTGGTGTCAGTGTGTTGTGGGGCTACACACACTGAATCAGTGGTGTTAGTGTGTTATGGAACTACACACATTGAATCAGTGGTGTTAGTGTGTTATGGGGCTACACACGCTGAATCAGTGGTGTCAGTGTGTTGTGGGGCTACACACACTGAATCAGTGGTGTTAGTGTGTTATGGGGCTATACACATTGAATCAATGGTGTTAGTGTGTTATGGGGCTACACACCCTGAATCAGTGGTGTTAGTGTGTTGTGGGGTTACACACTGAATCATATGTGTTAATGTGTTGTGGGGTTACACACATTGAATCAGTGGTGTTAAGTGTGTTGTGGGGCTACACATACTGAATCAGATGTGTTAGTGTGTTGTGGGGCTACACACATTGAATCAGTGGTTTTAGTGTGTTATGGAGCTACACACGCTGAATCAGTGGTGTCAGTGTGTTGTGGGGATACACACACTGAATCAGTGGTGTTAGTGTGTTATGGAACTACACACATTGAATCAGTGGTGTTAGTGTGTTATGGGGCTACACACGCTGAATCAGTGGTGTCAGTGTGTTGTGGGGCTACACACACTGAATCAGTGGTGTTAGTGTGTTATGGGGCTATACACATTGAATCAATGGTGTTAGTGTGTTATGGGGCTACACACCCTGAATCAGTGGTGTTAGTGTGTTATGGGACTACACACACTGAATCAGTGGTGTCAGTGTGTTGTGGGGCTACACACACTGAATCAGTGGTGTTAGTGTGTTATGGGGCTACACACACTGAATCAGTGGTGTCAGTGTGTTGTGGGGCTACACACATTGAATCAGTGGTGTTAGTGTGTTATGGGGCTACACACTGAATCAGTGGTGTTAGTGTGTTGTGGAACTACACACACTGAATCAGTGGTGTTAGTGTGTTATGGGGCTATACACATTGAATCAGTGGTGTTAGTGTGTTATGGGGCTACACACACTGAATCAGTGGTGTTAGTGTGTTGTGGAACTACACACACTGAATCAGTGGTGTTAGTGTGTTATAGGGCTATACACATTGAATCAGTGGTGTTAGTGTGTTATGGGGCTACACACACTGAATCAGTGGTGTTAGTGTGTTATGGAACTACACACATTGAATCAGTGGTGTTAGTGTGTTATAGGGCTATACACATTGAATCAGTGGTGTTAGTGTGTTATGGAACTACACACATTGAATCAGTGGTGTTAGTGTGTTATGGGGCTACACACATTGAATCAGTGGTGTCTCCACATCACAATGCCACCACTGAATCAATTTCTTACCTAATGTTAGAGAACACCTTTGTCAATATTGGGTTATTAAAACAAAAAACAAAATAAACAAGAAGTGTTTTGTAACAATGTTCAAACAATTTCAAATATCTAATATTCACGTTTCCGCACATATAACAAGATAATTATTCATTAGTTAAAAATTATACAGTTTGCCATGTTTGTTCCGTTGCTCACAGAAATGCTATACGTTGTGACATTGAATACTATGCCTTATATTACTGGGCCGTGACATAGTTCAGTTAACTGCATTTACAGTATAGCAGGAGTGTATATGAAATATACATATGTGTATCAACTAGTTAAAATGGTATATATACACACCTCTCAGTGATATGCTGCGTAATTCTACCAGTGACATTTACTGCAGAAGGTATGCCAAATTTGTCTGTTGTAAATAATGTAAATAATAATAGTTTATGACCACCAGGCAGGGTAGCCGCTGACTGTGTGTGGTCTGTGTGTTACAGGGACAGGCCAGGGGCACAGAGCAGCAGGGAGTTGGTGGCAGTCACTCAGGCAGACACCAGACCACACAGTAACACAACACCTGTCAATGCAGGCAGATACAGTAACACAACACGGCCAAGTGTAAGTGCACTCTGTAACACAACATGTCTGCAAATACACATGATAACATTTCAAGTGTAAGTACCCATACTAACATGTCACAGTAACACAACACTTTTTATGCAATAACACTCTGTCACACAAAACTTTTTTGTGTAATAATACTCAGTAATACAACACTTCTATATGTAATAACACTGTAACACAACACTTTCATATGTAATAACACTGTAACACAACATTTACTTGTGTAATAACATCCTGTAACAGTATTTCCTTGTATAATAACACTCAGTAACAAAACGTGTGTGTGTAATAACTCTCTGTAATGGAACAGTTCCTTGTGTAATAACACCCTGTAGCAACATTTCCTTGTGTAAAACACTCAGTAAGACATTTCCTTATGTAATAACACTCAGTAACACAACATTTCATTGTGTAATTACATTTTGTAACATATTTCCTTGTGTGATAACACTCAGTGACACAACACTTCATTGTGTAGTAACACTCAGTAACACAACAATTCATTGTGTAATAACACTATGTAACATACTATTTCCTTGTGTAATAACACTTAGTAACACAAAACGTCTGTGTGTAATAACACTCAGTAACACAACACTTTATTGCGTGATAACACCCTCTGCCACAACACATCCAGGTGTAAGTACACACTAACACATTCCCCGGTACCTAGTAAAACATCGCACTAAAAGCACTAAAAGCACTAAAAGCAAGCACAAGATAACATTTGAGAGAAACTGCACTGAACAACCTGATCTCGTCATATCATTTTATTATGTTCTTGATTCTTTTCTTTATGGACAGATATATACACAGTATAAGATATATACACAGTATAAGATATATACACAGTATAAGCACTTAGTTTATTTGTTTTAGTACCCTGGCGAAACACGTTACTCATCACGTGAGCTTGCATATATTGTACATGAAATAGCTGACTAATGAGAACTGACGCCGTTGTTGGCCGAAGGCTATGGCAGTTGTGACCCGGGGGAAAGACGTAAAGAGGAAGCCACTAGAATACTATGAATAGAATTATCCCGTACGAGTCCCGCCGGGGAGCCAAGTGAATACTGGGAGTGACCGGATACCCCCCGGGCCCTCCCACTCACTTTTTGTAGTAAAATTCCTCCCAGCGTAGACAGGCGGAAAATGTCAGGTTTTTGTAGTAAATACCTGCGAGTGCAGGCTAGCTGGAGACGTCACCTTTGTAGGTTTGCACCTGAGTAGGCCGACAACGTGTCACAAGTGATAGCAAATTACAGCGGGTTCATTTAGGGATAGTTTTTAGTCTTCTAATAGCCTTGCCCCATGTGGTACGAGATTTGTCAAAATAATCATCTCGTCAACTCCACAGAGGCACTATACAAAAAACTACAATCAGGCATAAAAGGTTGATATATGGATTTAGTTATGGAATTAAACATTTTAACATTTAAAAATTAATTAACTGTTGTTATGGTCATGTGTCCTATGTAGTTCTTGTGGCATGTTTATGTGTTCAAATGAATTGGGAATAGTTTTATGTTGCAAATTTAATGTTTTTTATCGTGCATGGGTATTGTTACAATAGAGCCAGGATTAATATGATCACTGTCATATTTTATCACTTGGTAATTACAGGGATCTAGTTACAGGCCACATTGTGCAACATGTTCCATATAAATACGTCCCAGTTAAAGTATAGTGGCATGAAACCTCCTGGCATAAGGTAGTGGAGTAACACCTCCTGGCTTAAGGTAATCAAGTAACACCTCCTGACATAAGGTAGTGAAGTAACACCTCCTGGCATAAGGTAGTGAAGTAACACCTCCTGGCATAAGGTAATCAAGTAACACCTCCTGACATAAGGTAGTGAAGTAACACCTCCTGGCATAAGGTAGTGGAGTAACACCTCCTGGCATAAGGTAATCAAGTAACACCTCCTGACATAAGGTAGTGAAGTAACACCTCCTGGCATAAGGTAGTGAAATAACACCTCCTGGCATAAGGTAGTGAAGTAACACCTGGCATAAGGTAGTGAAGTAACACCTCCTGGCATAAGGTAGTGAAGTAACACCTCCTGGCATAAGGTAGTGAAGTAACACGTCCTGGCATAAGGTAGTGAAGTAACACCTCCTGGCATAAGGTAGTGAAGTAACACCTCCTGGCATAAGGTAGCGAAGTAACACCTCCTGGCATAAGGTAGCGGAGTAACACCTCCTGGCATAAGGTAGTGGAGTAACACCTCCTGGCATAAGGTAGTGGAGTAACACCTCCTGGCATAAGGTAGTGAAGTAACACCTCCTGGCATAAAGTAGTGAAGTAACACCTCCTGGCATAAGGTAGTGAAGTAACACCTGGCATAAGGTAGTGAAGTAACACCTCCTGGCATAAGGTAGTGAAGTAACACCTCCTGGCATAAGATAGTGAAGTAACACCTGGCATAAGATAGTGAAGTAACACCTCCTGGCATAAGGTAGTCAAGTAACACCTCCTGGCATAAGGTAGTGAAGTAACACCTGGCATAAGGTAGTGAAGTAACACCTGGCATAAGGTAGTGAAATAACACCTCCTGGCATAAGGTAGTGAAGTAACACCTCCTGGCATAAGATAGTGAAGTAACACCTGGCATAAGGTAGTGAAGTAACACCTCATGGCATAAGGTAGTCAAGTAACACCTGGCATAAGGTAGGGAAGTACCACCTGGCATAAAGTAATCAAGTAACACCTCCTGGCATAAGGTAGTGAAGTAACACCTCCTGGCATAAGGTAGTGAAGTAACACCTCCTGGCATAAGGTAGTGAAGTACCACCTCCTGGCATAAGGTAGTCAAGTAACACCTCCTGGCATAAGGTAGTCAAGTAACATCTGGCATAAGGTAGTCAAGTAACACCTCCTGGCATAAGGTAGTCAAGTAACACCTCCTGGCATAAGGTAGTCAAGTAACACCTCCTGGCATAAGGTAATCAAGTAACACCTGGCATAAGGTAATCAAGTAACACCTCCTGGCATAAGGTAGTCAAGTAACACCTCCAGGCATAAGGTAGTCAAGTAACACCTCCAGGCATAAGGTAGTCAAGTAACACCTCCTGGCATAAGGTAGTCAAATATAATGACGTAACATCTAAAAATTCTAAGGTAGAGAAAATTTACCCTTGTACGTTTTTGCAAACTTATATAATTACTTTTACGTTTATGTAACAGTTACTTTGACGCATCATCACATGTGAAATATTTCTCCTTTGGTGGGCTCTATTGTCCCGCATGTGGTGGGCTCTATTGTCCCGCGTGTGGTGGGCTCTATTGTCCCGCGTGTGGTGGGCTCTATTGTCCCGCACATGGTGGGATTGGACACATGGGAATGTGGCGTGATGTTGGGAGCAGGATGTTAATGTGGGAGTTTGTGTGACTTCAGGGGAGTTGGCAGGGGAAGAAGAACTCTCCGGGGATGACGGACGGGCTACAGCTGCAGCCACATGGCGGAGGGACTGCTCCGCTTGACGACTACCTGGTAATGTCACTTGAGTCCTCCCTACTATCAGTCCTCTTTCAGTGTTATTTGATGTATATGTTTATTGCTTAATAATTATAATTGTGCTTATCAGAAGTGATATATTCTGAAAATGTTCATCAGGTTGGTGGAGAGTAATGAAGTAACGAATTCTTCTAAACTATTGAGATTGATGGTTGTTGATGGTAGCAGTAAGTCAATTTTAGTAGTTGTGATTAGAAGAAAAGAACATTTTAGTAGTTGTGATTAGAAGAAAGAACATTTTAGTAGTTGTGATTAGAAGAGAAGAACCTTTTAGTAGTTGTGATTAGAAGAAAAGAACATTTTAGTAGAAGGTGAGAAACGCTAAATGTGTACAATGCCTAATTTGTGTGTGTGTGTGTGCGTACGTGCGTGCGTGTGTACGTGCATGCATTGGACTACTGCACATGCATGCACATATACATGACACATGCATGCATGTATGTGAGCATGCACACATGCACACATACACAAATTAGTATAGTCACAATTGCAACTGTTTCCTGAAAGTTTCTTTTAATTTTTCCTACCGTACTTAATGCACAACAAGAATGCCCTAATATTTCCGTTTCGTAACTCTGATCCTTCCCTGTACCCTGTTAGACGAAGTACGTGGGACAGATCCCCCTGAGCCCTTACCCTTCCCTGAGGGACGTCACTGTCAGCCACGCTTCTGTCAGCGCCCCATACGCCGAGGCCAAGCACGTTTTACGGGGTGTACATAACACACGCAACAACCTGGAGGCAAACCTCGACACCATACTGCGCTCTCACTGCATGCTGCCCGGCTATGAGTTGGCGCCACCTGGTGTTGCTGTGAGGTTAGTCTGTCTCCATGGCAACAACTGTATTTGCGCTGATTTGATGCTACATTTAATGTGGGGTGTATTTAAAGGCACCTCTACAATTAATTTTTTTGCTCTCATTTCAGACTCGTTTCATAAACATGTTTACCTAACTAGTGTCCACAACGACATGCTAGTGTCCACAACGACATGCTAGTGTCCACTATGACATCTAGTGTCCACAACGACATCTAGTGTCCATTACGACATGCTGGTGTCCACTATGACATGCTAGTGCCCAGTACAACATGCTGGTGTCCACTATGACATGCTAGTGCCCAGTACAACATGCTGGTGTCCACTATGACATGCTAGTGCCCAGTACAACATGCTGGTGTCCACTATGACATGCTAGTGCCCAGTACAACATGCTGGTGTCCACTATGACATGCTAGTGCCCAGTACAACATGCTGGTGTCCACTATGACATGCTAGTGCCCAGTACAACATGCTGGTGTCCACTATGACATGCTAGTGCCCAGTACAACATGCTGGTGTCCACTATGGCATGCTAGTGCCCAGTACAACATGCTGGTGTCCACTATGGCATGCTAGTGCCCAGTACAACATGCTGGTGTCCACTATGACATGCTGGTGTCCACTATGACATGCTAGTGCCCAGTACAACATGCTGGTGTCCACTATGACATGCTAGTGCCAAGTACAACATGCTGGGGTCCACTATGACATGCTGGTGTCCACTATGACATGCTAGTGCCCAGTACAACATGCTGGTGTCCACTATGACATGCTAGTGCCCAGTACAACATGCTGGTGTCCACTATGACATGCTGGTGTCCACTATGACATGCTAGTGCCCAGTACAACATGCTGGTGTCCACTATGGCATGCTAGTGCCCAGTACAAAATGCTGGTGTCCACTATGACATGGTAGTGCCCAGTACAACATGCTGGTGTCCACTATGACATGCTAGTGCCCAGTACAACATGCTGGTGTCCACTATGACATGCTGGTGTCCACTATGGCATGCTAGTGCCCAGTACAACATGCTGGTGTCCACTATGGCATGCTAGTGCCCAGTACAACATGCTGGTGTCCACTATGACATGCTGGTGTCCACTATGACATGCTAGTGCCCAGTACAACATGCTGGTGTCCACTATGGCATGCTAGTGCCCAGTACAACATGCTGGTGTCCACTATGACATGCTAGTGCCCAGTACAACATACTGGTGTCCACTATGACATGGTAGTGCCCAGTACAACATGCTGGTGTCCACTATGACATGCTAGTGCCCAGTACAACATGCTGGTGCCCACTATGACATGCTAGTGCCCAGTACAACATGCTGGTGTCCACTATGACATGCTAGTGCCCAGTACAACATGCTGGTGTCCACTATGACATGCTGGTGTCCACTATGACATGCTAGTGCCCAGTACAACATGCTGGTGTCCACTATGACATGCTAGTGCCCAGTACAACATGCTGGTGTCCACTATGACATGCTAGTGCCCAGTACAACATGCTGGTGTCCACTATGACATGCTAGTGCCCAGTACAACATGCTGGTGTCCACTATGACATGCTTGTGCCCAGTACAACATGCTGGTGTCCACTATGGCATGCTTGTGCCCAGTACAACATGCTGGTGTCCACTATGACATGCTAGTGCCCAGTACAACATGCTGGTGTCCACTATGACATGCTGGTGTCCACTATGACATGCTAGTGCCCAGTACAACATGCTGGTGTCCACTATGACATGCTAGTGCCCAGTACAACATGCTGGTGTCCACTATGACATGCTAGTGCCCAGTACAACATGCTGGTGTCCACTATGACATGCTAGTGCCCAGTACAACATGCTGGTGTCCACTATGACATGCTAGTGCCCAGTACAACATGCTGGTGTCCACTATGACATGCTAGTGCCCAGTACAACATGCTGGTGTCCACTATGACATGCTAGTGCCCAGTACAACATGCTGGTGTCCACTATGACATGCTAGTGCCCAGTACAACATGCTGGCTCGTTTGTGCAAATGTGTTATTTATTTTTGGTGAAATAGTCGGACAAATTATTAAATAATTTTTGACTAGATCTGGTCAAAATTTGGCGAAGGCAATTGCAAAAGTGGCCCGGCTCTATATACTACAACATAATGCTGTTCACAATTTTGCAAGTTCCCTGATCTAACGATCTAAGTCAATTCGTTCGATGATTTAACAAAAGTTTGCACACATTTATTAAACTGAAATTCCTCATCTCGTAGAATTCAGCAAAATATCGCTGCTCCTTTCGACAGCAATTTGTGTCACTGATATAATATGTGTTGACCCCAGTGAACACCAGCGCGCTGTAGAGAAGATGGTGGACGAAAGAATCAAAGCCATGAATGCCGACGTACAGGTTGGTTTAAAAATTCTGAGTGCACCAACAATCTCAATTTGCTTTTGTGTCCTCTGAAAACAATACGTTGTACATAGTATATACTAGTAGGCTTAGACACAGACTTATTTAGACCACTTGCCATGAGTATATGCTCAGAGGCAATGATGTGTCTTTCTTTTTTACAGCTGTAATACCTAATTAAGTGCATGCTCCTTGTTAGGCCAAACTGTGATTGGTGACTTTATTGATATCTGAGGGATTCTGGTAAAACGATCCACTAAATACTGCACCATTCTGCCAAGGCTGTATAAACAAATTCTGGTAAAACGATCCACTAAATACTGCACTATTCTGCCAAGGCCGTATAAACAAATTCTGGTAAAACGATCCACTAAATACTGCACTATTCTAGCAAGGCCGTATAAACAAATTCTGGTAAAACGATCCACTAAATACTGCACTATTCTAGCAAGGCCGTATAAAAAAATTCTGGTAAAACGATCCACTAAATACTGCACTATTCTAGCAAGGCCGTATAAACAAATTCTGGTAAAACGATCCACTAAATACTGCACTATTCTAGCAAGGCCGTATAAACAAATTCTGGTAAAACGATCCACTAAATACTGCACTATTCTAGCAAGGCCGTATAAACAAATTCTGGTAAAACGATCCACTAAATACTGCACTATTCTAGCAAGGCCGTATAAACAAATTCTGGTAAAATGATCCACTAAATACTGCACTATTCTAGCAAGGCCGTATAAACAAATTCTGGTAAAACGATCCACTAAATACTGCACTATTCTGCCAAGGCCGTATAAACATGTTCCCGGGTTCTCATCAGAAGTTAATGAGAGATGTGGTTTTTTATTATGCTGATGGAAGTGTTGGCAACTATCAAAGGGGCTGTTCTTGATCATCAATAACTTCAGAAGTGTATCTTGTATTTATTTACAAGTGATAAAGCCGTAAACAAATTTATTTGGCATGATTCAAATCATAGTTATCACTGAACGTGTGGGAAAACTATTTATATAGAGGACTAATTTAAAAAACATTTTGCGTCACATATTTTCAAAAGCGTGCACTGATGAGAAACGGGGAATTGTTTGATATGGCCTAAACATGAAGAAAATCATCTGGACTGACTGACTGATGCTGGGCATTCAAAGCTTTGGAATCTGCAGATATATAAGACAAAACATTGTGATAAGTATTCACTGGTCCAAAAATGTTCCATAATAAGTGATTGTGAGTGATTGAAATGTGTAGCCGAGCGCATGAAACTGACAAATGATCGACAAATGATCAACTAATGATCAACAAATGATCAAATAATGATCAATAAATGAGTAACAATATCCAAGGAAACTGCCAAACATGAAAGTGAAATAACCAAAGGCTAAATGAACAAAATCAAAAGGACACATTGCATTAATGCATAAGTTAGCATTTATTTTATTTTTATTTATTTTAATAATAATAATATAATCAAGGGCATTTTCACATTACATAAATGTTACTAAATTACTTATTTTGTTAATGGTGCCTCGGGCCATTTCAATATGAAGTCTACAGCCTGTGATGGCCCAATGGTGTTTGATACAGCTCCAGGTAAGGTTGCCGTGGCAGTGTTGAGGACAGTGTATAGGAAGTGAGCGAGCATTTAAACTTGGCATGCAATCTTCTAAAAAAATCCACTAAAAGCATGCAGAAAAAGTGTCTTTCTTAGAAGTATCCCGCATATTTCCAAAGGATTTTCACTTGTTAAATGATTGATTAGACCGAGTATGAAAGGTTCACATGTCACTGTTCAGTTTCTTTAATGTTCCTCCTCAATTTGAGTTTTTCTCTCATATTGTTCCAAACTCAATTCATACAGAAATTTAACCTGTCTAATGAGTCTAATCCATTATGACATGCCAGCTCGTTTATGCAGATTTTTTATTTAGTTTTGGTGAAATCATCAAATGAACCATTAAATTATTTTTGACCAGGTGTGGTCAAAATTTGGCGAAAAAATGGAAACGTGGTCAGGCTCTACTATGCTATAGTTAAGGCTGTTGCTCGATCTAATAAATTCTTTTGATGATTTTAACAGGAATCATACTCTTTTATTAAACCGACCATGCATAATCATGCACAACAAATTTGAGCATCAATGAACCTGATTCGCGATGGGGATAAATCAATTTAAAGTCTTCAAATGTCTCCGAGCAGCACTCGCAATACCTAAGTTGTGGTACAGATTAAAAATAAACACAACATTTTTTACTCATTTAATTTTACTCATACCATTTCACTCATCAAACAATGGGAAATAACTTCACTCATTTGTAAACACGAAATAGGTGGTATATAACTTTTGCAATTGTTTTATTATGTAAATGTGCAGGAAATAAACCAACCATGTTCATATTTGTGCCGACATGTCTAGGCTTTAATGTAGTCCTCCAAGTGACGAGGGATATGCACGGTCCGAGTGTAGAGAGTGAGATGTTTATACCTAACCTAGCATGCCTGGTCTCGAACCTAGAACTCACTGCATTCATAGCAGTTTTTTTGAATGCACAGTAGAAGTTAGAACCTGTTAAAATTAGTTATTTGCTAACAACATTAAGAATAGTAAAACAAACAACTATAAAATATAATGCAAAGTATATGTATAACTAGTCTAAGCTCTAACATAATTTCTGATAGTTTTCTTAAATGTCAAAAATGCAATCTGTGAGATATACTGTATAACTGATGTATATTAATGTGTATTTTAATAAGATGTTTATATAAATTCATTTGTTCATAACATAAATGACATAACATGTGTGCGTCTGTTTCTAGAGGGAAGTACTTGATGAGCTACTCAAAGTTAAGGACATGGATAGTTTAGATATGATCCCAGAAAGAGACACGTCCGCCAAGAGAACCAGTAGTCAACTGAAGGGCAAGGGCAAGGTCAAGGTCAACAGCAAGGTGACAGCTGGACCGAAGCCACGGGTCGGGTCAAAGGTTGCTGGCAGAATAACCGAGAAAGAAAACGTTCCACTGAAGAAGGCAAAAGTATATTTTTAGTGGAAAATCGTAATTAGCTATAATGACATTTTTTTTCTTTAATTAGGTGTGCTTCTTCTGTGTGGTAACAGAGTGATGTATTAGTAACGGACGGACGGACGGACGGACGGACGGACGGACGGACGGACGGACGGACGGACGGACGGACGGACGGACGGACGGACGGACGGATGGACGGACGGACCAACTTTATTCAGTCACAATGAACTTTCACAATACAATAACATGACAAGTGAATAGATTACTGTGACTTAGGAGATCCTTTAGAAACACAAAATGGGTGTATGACAAGGACCATCTGGTGAAATGAACTTTAAGGGGAAACAAAAGTCATGGTGTTGGGCCTATGTACCTATAACAGTTACTGGTAGTTATATGTTTAATCAGTTATTAATCTTGGTATGTTATTGTAATCAGTAACAATATAAACCATTTTTTACTAGGAAAACCTTGTTGAACGCACAGCATCTTAATTTCATGGGCCGCGCCATACTGTTAGATAACTCTACATTACATCACGAGTGTAAAACATATTTGTATACACATATTCCTATACTTGCCAATAGGATATGGCCATGATATTTGCATCCAAACTCAACTTATGTAACATATTTTGTCCTTTGTTTACTAAACTAATCCTTTTTCTGTCCAAACAGGACGTTTGTTTGAGACTGCGTGGGTTCTGTGTATGCCGGCCTTACTTAATATGCCACAAGTAGTCTAGGTTACCCTGATTTCATAGAACTGAGCATGTGCTTATCAGTCTCACTAATTAACATGTCAGCCCTTAGTCAACCGAATAAATGATCAGAAACTTTTAGAACACATTTTAAGTAAACCACTGGCGTGATATTCTTGATTTTAGTTGCACATGGTTAGTTTTTATTATCTCTTAGGTGCGTGGCCCCAGAACCTTGACTTTTGTTTCCCTTTAAAAACTTTGATCTTTGGAAACAAAACTGCCACCAAAGTACAATGCTGGTGGACTGTTCATTGAGGGCAATGTGTTGCAGCAGACGTCCACAAGGCAGCCGAGTGCTACCGCCAGCGAGGCGTACTTGACACATGTGTACGGCAAGCCCGCGTATCAGAACCAGCGCTCCACCGTGCGTAGCCCGTATCTCAGGTTTCAGACAGCTCCAAAGACAAAGCCTGCCGTTCAGCTTCCAATATCCCCCGTGCTAGTTGAAGGTGCGTGTTCCCGTCCAACTCGTTTCTCCCTGTGTTGGCTTTGTAGGTTTGTAGCCTCATCCTTTTCTCATACGTACATCCATGCATATTGGGTGTGGTAGTTCAGCGGTAGAGCCATGGACTGGCGGTCGAGGGGACCGTGGCTCAAGTCTACTTGTTGTCATCTTGTTGGTTCTGCAATTTCGTTCACCCCACTTTGCCTGTGTCTTTCGGAAGAGACACTGAAAGCCGTTGATCCCTTCTACCTGGTGTCTATGCCAAGAGGACTAAAAGATCCCACACAGGGAATGGAAACAACGTGTCGTGGACTCACTATCTCTAAAACACATTGGCGCAAACACACCCTACTTAAAAAACTCTCAACACAATGAGGTTAACATAGTATATCGAAAGAAGGATATTTATTGCAGGAGTATTGCGTTGTTCTGCTACTACATGCTAACACAAATCATATGACACAAAGATTGTGAAACACCATCATGTGGTGAAATCTCTTGGAAGGATGGATACCATGGATCGCCTCACGTCTGTGTTCTCATCAGATCTTCATACTTCATGTCCCCGCCCACGCCTTGATGTTGTCTGTCTGTGTGGCTCCTGGTCGTCCTCGCCACCATTCCCTCCAATGTTTCCTGTTGAATTCTTTCTTGTCTGATGATGTGACCAAGCAATTTTGAATGTAGATATGCAGTCTGTATTTTGTGAATATATAAGCCAAAAATGGTTAATTGTTTGAAAAAAAATTGCTGAATATTGATCAAGTGTCATCATACAGTTTCTGGATCAGATACCCAGCTACCCTATTTTGATGGTACCTAGTGGTATGCAGTGGCGCCATATGGTGGTTTGTGTAGAACCATAACTGTTCACTGAGGCTATTGTTGTTTAGGGGTGGAAGTGGCCACGCGGAGAACGCAGACTGACCGCTGCTGGCCGGCTCCGGCCACTGACCAGTTCTACTTTGACCCGGCGATCAGCATGAAACAGAAACAGGACGCCGGTCAGTATCAATGTCAGGCAGTTCTCAAGATGCACCTCTCAGAATGTTTAATGATATAAAATTATGATAATGATAGCTGGTATATAGAATTGAAAATTTTAAACTCCTCAGTTCATTGAGCCCTTTGTGAATCGTTGAGTTTCAAATCTGTAGGGTATGAGTGGTAAAATGCGCATTCGGTTTAATAAAAGCATGCGTACTTATGTTAGAATCATCAAGAGAATTATTTTGGTTGTTAGATTGGTAATGTGCAGGAAAAGTATGAATAGCTGCATGTTATAGTGTATAGAACCGGACCACTTTTGCCTTTTTTGCTGAATTTTGACTGGATCCGGTAAAAATTTATAGACTAGTATGCTTGATGATTTCACCAAAGCTAAATAACACATCTGCATAAACGAGCTAGCACGCCGTATAGTGGATGCCAGATAAGTTTGATTTTTGCGAAATTATTCTAAAACAAAACAAGTGAAAACAATTTACACGAGGAAGGACTTTAACATACAATTACTGTTGTTTATCATTGTGATACTTATTTTTAGCTTTTATTTATGCGTTTATTAACTATTCGGTTAGACAACACTTGTTTGTGTAGTACTTGTAATAATAATTTACATTTTTACGATTTTATGACGATTTAATGTGTAAATCATTGTACAACATTCCAGAACAATTATATGGACTGGGCGGTATATAAGAAATTAGTTATTAATATTTCCTCATTTAAAAAAAGTTGTGATATATCGATATTATATTTTCATCATGTAATACTTGTGATATATCGATATTATATTTTCATCATGTAATACTATATATTTATAGAGTCATTTATATAAATATTGTGTGTTAACTTCTACCCAGTGCTTATCTGTGTAGTGTTAACACTTTTAATATGTGTAATATGCATTGTTTTTTGCATCACATGTGTTAACTGTTAAAATACAGAAATTGTTTTTGTTTCTACAAATGTTCCATATCAATTGAATTAAAATGAGAAAACTTGATGACTATTTTTAATTGTGTCATTGAATATTTGCAGCATTTGGGTCCCCTGTAAGGGGGCAGCTAGTTGCCATGGCAGTGCCACTAGCCGCCCCACGCAAAGATGGCAGTCGCCACCCTACTGTGCATCAGTCGAATGAGGTCATGACCTCTACCCCGGTTAGCGGAGGTCACGGTTTTGGTGTGAGGTTCCAGGATGAAATTGAACAGACGGAGAAAGTCTCGAAGGAATATCCTAAACTAACAGAAACGGTAGGATATGTGATATATTTATCAATAATATTGCTTCCCTGCAATTCAGTTTTGAATGTGTTGTGTGCTTGGTGCATGTGTTGTATGTTGAGTGAATGTGTTGTGTGTTGAGTGAATGTGTTGTGTGTTGAGCGAATGTGTTGTGTGTTGAGTGAATGTGTTGTGTGTTGAGTGAATTTGTCATGTATTGAGTGAATGTGTTGTGTGTTGAGTGAATGTGTTGTGTGTTGAGCGAATGTGTTGTGTGTTGAGTGAATTTGTCATGTATTGAGTGAATATGTTGTGTGTTGAGTGAATGTGTCATGTGCTGAGTGAATCTGTTGTGTGTTGAGTGAATGTGTTGTGTGTTGAGTGAATGTGTTGTGTGTTGAATGGATGTGTTGTGTGTTGAGTGAATGTGTCATGTACTGAGAGAATGTTTTGTGTTGAGTGAATGTCTTGTGTGTTAAATGAATGTGTTGTTTGTTGAGTGAATGTGTCGTGTACTGAGTGAATATGTTGTGTGTTGAGTGAATGTGTCATGTACTGAGTGAATCTGTTGTGTGCTGAGTGAATGTGTTGTGTGTTGAATTAATATGTTGTATGTTGTGTGAATGTGTCATGTACTGAGTGAATATGTTGTCTGTTGGGTGAATGTGTTGTGTGTTGAATGAATGTGTTATATGTTGAGTGAATGTGTCATGTACTGAGTGAATATGTTGTGTATTGAGTGAATGTGTCATGTACTGAGAGAATGTGTTGTGTGTTGAATGAATGTGTTGTGTGTTGAGTGAATGTGTCATGTACTGAGGGAATATGTTGTGTGTTGAGTGAATGTGTCGTGTACTGAGTGAATATGTTGTGTGTTGAGTGAATGTGTCATGTACTGAGTGAATATGTTGTTTGTTGAGTGAATGGGTCACGTACTGATTGAATCTGTTGTGTGCTGAGTGAATGTGTCATGTACTGAGTGAATATGTTGTGTGTTGAGTGAATGTGTCATGTACTGAGTGAATCTGTTGTGTGTTGGCCTCTTTGTGTCTTAAATGTAATAAATAAATTATACAGTTAATATGTACTGTGTATATTTTTTAAAGACCTGTTCAAAGGCACTAACAATGTTAAAGTAAGTAAAATAAATTTAAGATAAGTTAAAGTATAATTAAAAGTAAATAAATAAATATAAAATCTTGTCTTATATTCAGTGGGTACATCATTTATGTGTTTGTTAAAATAAGTTAAACATGTTAAATACATAAAAGGCGTGGTCTTGTATTCTGTGGTTGCTGTGTGTGTTGCTAGGTGCTGTCTCCTGTAGATATAGACTCGACTGTCAGTGCTCTCAGTGAGCCAGCGGAGAATCCATCTCACCAGGTTCTGTTGCTTAAATTGTTGCTGATCAACAAAAGCTTAATTTCCTCTACTGTTTTGCTGAAGATTTAAGTAATTAGTCGTTAACTGTTCACCGTTATTTTCTTGTTTTACTAATGAAAGGCTGGTTCATGCGGCTGACATTGTTTCACTGCACTTCTGCATGATTGTTTATTGGTTGTCATGTCTTGTTAAACTGCATGTTCCTTTCTATCTCTAAATATGTAAAATTACATTCATCTGACAGAACTCTTCTCCCTCTTGGGGGGCCACATCACTTAATATGTTCCATACTATCGCGATCCTCTGCCATTCTCTCTCAACTGTTCACCTCTGCCCTTTCAAAATGACGTAATACTATTCCTCCATCTCAGTTTTGGTCTTCCTACCACCCTATTCAGTTCCCCGTGCGCTCTATGTCAGTCTGCTCCCTGCTGCCGTCACCCTCGGGTGATTCTTCATTCCAATCTCTGATAAAACTCTTTGTTTATCATTTTCACTTTCAGCATGAATAGATGGTAAAAGAAGAATAGATGGTAAAAGAAGAATTATTAAGAAAAATATTCACCATTTTGAAGTATCAGTTAATCGGAAATGTATGTTTTAGTATATTGCTATTGTTTAACAAGGACTTTTTGAGAAATACTTTCTCAGCCACTTTCACTTTAAATCCTCATCGTCACTGGTGATAACGTTATAACACATACCATTAGAGGCATACAGTAGACTTAGAATTGTTTTAATTATGCTTTAAATATAACAACAACATGCAAATCTTTTATTTGTATTTATACCTTTCAGGATTAATTTGATGCAATTATCATAATTTATCATGAGCACTTTTGAATGAATAGTTTTGAAAATTTAATTAGACATCCACCGTTGATACTGCACTACCTTAATTGGTCTGGACATCAGGGCTCACTGGGAGATCTTCCTTGTAGATGATCCCGGGATCGACTGTGGAGACGGAAGGAAGAGAGGAGGAAGAGGAGGAGACGTTTGTAGAGGCTGAGGGAGTTGCTCCCTTGTCTGTGCCTGGGACCAAGGCTAGATGTCCCCCCTACCATGGGCCACAGTTCCCGCCGTCCGTGTCGACGCTGGGAAGGGAGCCTCCCAAGGATTTCACCGGGATGAGGGAGAGGGACTTGATGCAGAGACAGGCTGTGGACTGGTGAGGGAGAGGGAGGGGGAGGTGGAGGGAGAAGGAGGGGGAGGTGGAGGGAGAAGGAGGGGAGGGGAGGGAGAGGGAGGGGAGGGAGAAGGAGGGGAGGGAGAGGGAGGGGAGAGAGGGGGAGAGAAAAATTTAGAATAGGATATTTCTGCTGTAGTCACTGAATATATTCTGGCTGCAACTTGTAGTTGGCCTCCATAGGTATACTATGAGAAATGCACGCGCATGCATGTACACACACGCATGCATGCACACAAACACATTTATGTATACATGTTTCTTGTTATAACAGCACAAAGAATTAATATGCAATCATTTCAGCAGGAATTACATATGTCTGTGTAGTCCCATAAGTTTAACGTCAGTGATTTGTAAATTAGTAGAGACATTAATTAAATACCATATGGTGGACTTCCTTGTTAGGCATAAATTGTTAAATCCATCTCAACGTGGATTCCTAAAGGCAAGGTCATGTTTAACAAATATGTTATGTTTTTTGGAAGAAATCACTAAGTGGATAGACGAGGGATCACTAGTAGATATTATATACTTAGATTTTCAGAAAGCTTTTGACAAAGTGCCACATCAAAGATTACTTCTTAAATTAAAAGCCCATGGTATCGACTAGATAGAACAATGGCTGACTGACAGAAGACAGCGTGTTGTAGTAGATGGGGAGATTTCAAATTGGAAATCAGTTTTGAGTGGTGAACCACAAGGATCAATATTAGGACCTTTATTATTCTTAATATATATCAGTGACTTGGGTGATAATATAACAAGCAACATACGGAAATTTGCGGATGATACAAAAGTGTTTAGAAGGGTTAACAATGATTGGTAATAAACTACGTTTACAAAACAATCTAGACTAATTAGTAAAATGGTCTGAGAAATGGCAGATGTTGTTCAATTTTGGAAAATGTAAATGCCTACATACAGGACACAGGAACTTGGATGTAAACTATAAAATGGGAGATACTGTTCTAGTTACTGCTGTAAAAGAAAGGGTCTTAGGAGTTACAATTAGTGGTGATATGAAAGTTTCAGAGCAGTGTGGTATTGCAGCTTCAAAGGGTAATAAAATTCTTGGGTTGATTTGGAGAAATATAACACAAGGAAAAAAAGCTAATTATACCTCTGTATATTAGAAAACTGTATACAAGCTTGGAGACCATATCGTAAGAAGGATATAGATACGCTTGAAAAATACAGAGGAAAGCAACTAAAATGATTCCAGAACTGAGAGACCTTAGTTATGAAGAACGACTGAAAGAATGTGGTTTAACAGCCCTGGAGACAAGGCGGTTAAGTCGAGATCAAATTGAAGGTTTTAAAATATTGAATGGGTATGAAAATATTCATAGAAATATTTTTTTCTGTCAAGAAAGATAATAGACCTAGAGGACATGAGGCAATATTCGTAAAGGATCAGTATAGATTGGATATCAGGAAGTACTCGTTCTCACAATCAATGAATGGAACAAATTATCTACTGATTGTGTAACTGCTAGCAGCGTGAATATGTTTAAAAACAAGGTTGACGCATCTCAGGAGGGCGGGTTACACATAGATGCACATTGTTGGACTCTCGATAAGCCAATGTTTCCTTTTCTACTGGGCCTTTGCTTTGGCTAACAATCTTGTTAAATGTGTGCGTGTGTGTGCATGCATGCGGCGTGCGTGTGTGCATGTATACATGTCTTGTTATTTTATTTAATAGGTACAAATTATTTAACAAATATACACACACACCTACGTATGTGCACAGGTATTTATTTATAAATTGGGCCATCGGAATAAATGTCATCAAGTTGTTATGTCTGCTGCGACAGGGTTGAGCAGGAGTTGATGGCCCGAATCATCAGTCAGATGCACTATGACAGACATGATGACAAGGTGACACAAGATGTCTCGGACGTGTCGGAGGTGTCAGAGAGAATTCAGTCACCCGCAGACTCCTTCATTGGTCAGTACACTTGGTAGTCTCTAGTCTGGTCAGTTGTGATTTTTTATTTTCTACGCGCCAGTATGTACCAATAAGTACCAGTACAAACCAGTACAGTGTTGTAATGGTAATATATGTAGTTTCTGATCCTTCAGATTTTGACAGAAACATTTCTAGACAAGACATTTGTAAAGTAATTGTTGTTGTTTGTGTCCAGCGGAGACCATGGGTGAAGCTGGTCTTCAGCTCTTCCTTGATGCTGGGTGCATGGTGGACAACAACGTCGTGAACTCTCTCATCAAGGAGGTGTTGCTGGAGAAGATTACCTCCATGGCAGGAGAGCAGACATCATGTGACAGGGCACCAACTAAGCCCCAAGCCAGCCATGAGAGACATGTGATGTCAGATGAAGAGGCAGTGTCACAGGTGGTTAATTAATCGATTTCATTAACGATTGATTGGTTCATGCTTCTGATAAAGGAATCAGTCACAATCTTGTGTGATCGATCATTTTTGATTATAGTCATTCTGAATTTAATTCCTTGTCGTTCCATGTTCGAGATCGTGACCTGGGTCGAGTGAGCGAACCATGCACGTCTACGTACATATCTTGACGTGGTGAAACCGCAAATAAAACGAAAAACAAAACACTTTATTATTATACAGAAATACAAACAGAAACAGTGATGCACTGTGTTTATCAAACATATTGATTACATTCTATGATCGATCATTGATCGATCATCGATCGGTTAGATAGACAAATGATCGATCAAGAAAATGTTACCAATTCCTGACACTAGTTGTTATGCTAATTTATGTACAGTTGTGCAGTGGCTCAATTGTTTGGTGCTCGCCAGCAGCTAAACGAGCTGTTTTATAAAATTTGGGTACAACTTGTTGACTCGTCTAGCACCGAGGATACGGAAGTTAGAAGAATGTGTATTTCGGATGAGACATTTTAAGCTGTAATACCATCTACCTGGTGTGTAATACCATCTACCTGGTGTGTAATACCATCTACCTGGTGTGTATGCCATAGAAAATAAAATATCCCCAGCTGCATGGATTCACTGTCTCTAACACAGTGTGAACATCCCCCAGGGTGGCGTATTCACTACGTAGGAAGAAAGAAATAATTATTGACTTACTATTATTATTGACACGAATATAATTATAAACTAAATGTTATAAGCACCATAAGCATCATAGAACATTGTGAAAAGGAATTAGAATGTTTGATGTCAAGGTTTAATTGCAGTTATAAATGTTAATGTATCTTATATTATAGTCCATGCATTCGTACTGGATCTTTGTTCAACACATACTAGCTTGGTTGAATATTAATATTTAGTTAAATGTTCTATTCAGCAACTCTAGTTTTATATGTTATTTGTTATATTTGAGAGGATATGTAAGAGATAGATGCTGCATGCATGTTGTCTGGTGGTGTCATTGTGTTGTCTGGTGGTGTCATTGTGTTGTCTGGTGGTGACATTGTGTTCTCTCTTGATGTCATTGTGTTGTCTGGTGGTGTCATTGTGTTGTCTGGTGGTTTCGTTGTGTTGTCTGGTAGTGTCTTTGTGTTGTCTGGTGGTGTCACTGTGTTGTCTGGTGGTGTCATTGTGTTGTCTGGTAGTGTCATTGACTCATTGTGTTGTCTGGTGGTGTCATTATGTTGTCTGGTGGTGTAATTGTGTTGTCTGGTGGTGTAATTGTATTGTCTGGTGGTGCATTGTGTTGTCTGGTGGTGTCATTGTGTTGTCTGGTAGTGTCATTGACTCATTGTGTTGTCTGGTGGTGTCACTGTGTTGTCTGGTGGTGTCATTGTGTTGTCTGGTGGTTTCATTGTGTTGTCTGGTGGTGTCATTGTGTTGTCTGGTGGTGTCATTGTGTTTTCTGGTGGTGTCACTGTGTTGTCTGGTGGTGTCATTGTGTTGTCTGGTGGTGTCATTGTGTTGTCTGGTGGTGTCACTGTGTTGTCTGGTGGTGTCATTGTGTTGTCTGGTGGTGTCATTGTGTTGTCTGGTGGTGACATTGTGACCCAGCAGCTTGAGACCCGTGTAGTGAGCCAGTATGTTTCTGGGTCCACAGGTGCCATCATCTGACGTGAGCCGGGTCCCCACACCCCTGCCGACACCCAAACTCACTCCCTCTGCCTCCCGCACCCACAGTCCAAGCCGGTCAGCCACTCGCTCCGTGCCAGCCTTCCCCACAGCAAGCCTGGAGCAGGAGCCTTCCACAGCTGGCTCCAGGCCATCAGCAGCTGACTCTGGAGTAGACCAGTCTACAGTTGTGTTGAAGGAGCTGCCAGCAGCAGCTGCTCCGGTTCAGCCCAAGTTGGAACCAGCTACTGCTCTGGTTGCTGACTCCATGCCGGAGCCTGCTGCTACAGTGAGTCGGCAGCTGGAGCAAGCAGCTGCCCTGGTACTGGCCAACACAACCAACATGCTGACCCACGCAGCTGCTGCCCTCGTCAGCAGTCAGATGGCCGCTCCGGCTGGCGTCCAACCAACGGCTCCAGCTGGTGTCCAGCCAAGTACAGCTGCACCGGTGCAGGAGTCTGACCTGGAGAAGGCTGTAGCCTTGGTTCTGGCAGCTGCTCCACATGGAGCCAGGGAAAGACGGGATGAGGAATGCTCCGAGGAGTCCGACACGGAGGAGGGGGAGCTGGAGCTGAGGACTACGGAGGAACATCTACTGAGGGACCTCGGACTGACCATGACTCTCGGTCAGTTGTACTGCCACTTTGTGGAGCATGCTTGTATTAGTGCACGTGTTGGCACATGTGTGAGCACATGTGTTGATGCATGTATTGGTGCGTGTGTCGGTGTGCATGTCGGTACACTTATCAGTGCGCATGTTATTGCATGTGTTGGTGTTGGCATGTGTGTTGATGCATGTGTTGGTGTTGGCACGTGTGTTGATGCATGTGTTGGTGTTGGCACATGTGTTGGTGTATATCGACTACGACATGCTAACTAGTTTGTTGAAATCATCGGACAAACTATTAAATTTTGACCGGATGTAGTCAAAATTCGGCAAACAGGAGCAAGACTGATCCAGCTCTGCATGCTATGACATAACGTTGTTCACACTTTTGTAAGTTAGGCAATCTTATGATCAAAGTCAATACTTTCAATGATTTTAGTGAAAGTGCACACTTTTTTATTAAATCAACTGTGTATGTTACGTAAATTATTCACACATACAAATTTTTGAACACCAACGAATCTAATTTGCGATTGGCTAAACAAATCAAGGTGGGAGTTTTAACTATGTACTAAGTCTTTGATGTTATCTTGATGTAGGAATGAGAGAAGAAAATAAGGATGAGTCGGAAGAATCTCTCATGTCTAGACATGACATATCTACCCCGTCACTGACACCTCAGGCCACCCTTCGACAGCTCACCTCTGTACCCTCCGCGGGGGCGGTCAGTGAACAGATCCAGGTACCGGACGACCTGCCCACTAGGGAAAGGGGAACCCCGCCACGGTCATCCCCCCAGCCGTGGGGCAACCCAGACTCCCCAGGACCCGAGGCCAATCCCAACTATGAGACGGATGACCAGGACAGGAGGGAAAGACAGACTCGGTGAGCGCAGCTCTTCCCACGTATGGATGAATCTCAGGGGTTTCTGTTACTGCCTATTTATCCTCCAAGTGACTGCAACTATGAACGTCATCCGTTCTAATGTCTTCACCTCCCAAATGTGTTTAATGTAGGAAGTTAACGAACCACAATATTTTCATATAATTTCACCATTATCTGTTTAATTTGAATGTTTCGACTGGAATATAATGTTTACATTGTCTGCTGATCGGCAAGGTTGATGTTCACCTACAAATAACGGTTAGATTATATTTTAAAACTGGTTCGTTAGTTTATACTATATAACCTGATGTTAAAATAGATACAGTTTATGCTATATAACCTGATGTTAGAATAGATACAGTTTATGCTATATAACCTGATGTTAGAATAGATACAGTTTATGCTATATAACCTGATGTTAGGATAAATATAGTTTATGCTATATAACCTGATGTTAGAATAGATACAGTTTATGCTATATAACCTGATGTTAGAATAGATACAGTTTATGCTATATAACCTGATGTTAGAATAGATACAGTTTATGCTATATAACCTGATGTTAGAATAGATACAGTTTATGCTATACAACCTGATGTTAGAATAGATACAGTTTATGCTATATAACCTGATGTTAGAATAGATACAGTTTATGCTATATAACCTGATGTTAGAATAGATACAGTTTATGCTATATAACCTGATGTTAGAATAGATACAGTTTATGCTATATAACCTGATGTTAGAATAGATACAGTTTATGCTATATAACCTGATGTTAGAATAGATACAGTTTATGCTATATAACCTGATGTTAGAATAGATACAGTTTATGCTATATAACCTGATGTTAGAATAGATACAGTTTATGCTATATAACCTGATGTTAGAATAGATACAGTTTATGCTATGCAACCTGATGTTAGAATAGATACAGTTTATGCTATATAACCTGATGTTAGAATATATACAGTTTATGCTATATAACCTGATGTTAGAATAGATACAGTTTATGCTATATAACCTGATGTTAGAATAGATACAGTTTATGCTATATAACCTGATGTTAGAATAGATACAGTTTATGCTATGCAACCTGATGTTAGAATATATACAGTTTATGCTATATAACCTGATGTTAGAATAGATACAGTTTATGCTATATAACCTGATGTTAGAATAGATACAGTTTATGCTATGCAACCTGATGTTAGAATAGATACAGTTTATGCTATATAACCTGATGTTAGAATATATACAGTTTATGCTATGCAACCTGATGTTAGAATAGATACAGTTTATGCTATATAACCTGATGTTAGAATAGATACAGTTTATGCTATATAACCTGATGTTAGAATAGATACAGTTTATGCTATGCAACCTGATGTTAGAATATATACAGTTTATGCTATATAACCTGATGTTAGAATAGATACAGTTTATGCTATATAACCTGATGTTAGAATAGATACAGTTTATGCTATGCAACCTGATGTTAGAATAGATACAGTTTATGCTATATAACCTGATGTTAGAATATATACAGTTTATGCTATATAACCTGATGTTAGAATAGATACAGTTTATGCTATATAACCTGATGTTAGAATAGATACAGTTTATGCTATATAACCTGATGTTAGAATAGATACAGTTTATGCTATATAACCTGATGTTAGAATAGATACAGTCTATGAGAGTTTTAAAGCATGTTTGTTACAGGGACGAGGGGAAACCAACAGTCGTCTTCCCAAATCAGCCCTCTTCCCCACCCCATGCCGCCTCCCAGACCTTGGACACAGTGAGTGGAAGCAGCGAAGACACCAGCTACTCCGTGACTGACTTTGTCTCCGAGGGACAATGGCTGATCACCCTGCGCAGTGAGGGTGAAGTCCTTCATCTACCTCTGCCAACAGGTATGCTACTCTCTCGTCAGTTAGTTATGTGAGTCTTCAGGTATTGTGAAGCTGCTACACGGGAATTATGAGTGAATAGCTTTTTGTATAGTAATTGCAGTGTGGTTGAGGTGTCCAGTATATGGAGGTGTCCATTATATGGAGCTGTCCATTACGCAGACATCAATTACGTGGAGGTGTCCAATATATATAGGTGTAGAGTTGGCAACTTGCGTTATGTCTGCCAGTCTTTATATGGAGGTGTCCATTATGTGGAGGTGTCCATTATATGGAGGTGTCCATTACACGGAGGTGTCCATTATTTGGAAGTGTACAGAGGTGCCCATTTTATGGAGGAGATATCCATTATATGGAGATGTCCATTATATGTAAATGTTGGAGAAGAGATTCCACTGTACTGTAGAAGTGAATGTCTTTGTTTATGAATGTAATACATATAATAAGATAATAATTCCTGATACGTTTCCTAATGTAGATGTCGTTATAATGTGGATGTTGACCACCAGAGTTGAAGGAGAAAGCGCATGAGAAGGTTGGTGGACGACAACGTGACAGGCCTGTGAGGGAGCTGAGTATGACAGATGACACTCTTGGTGACACGGATGACTTCCTGCAGGTACGACCTCACCTGTGGTCACATCAATCACTGCGTGTGTCAATCAGTCGAGAATGAGTGGGACTAATTAGTCACGTTTTCTATAAAGAACTCCCAGGTGAGCTCTCTCCTCCCCCTTTGCACGTGATTCAGTCAGGCCTTCAGTACTTGTGGAAAAGTCATATACAATGCACACAATTAGGTCCTACATTCATCTTCATAGCATTCTCTCCACCAGGGGCTGCTGACTACATCAGTACCCCTGGCAAATCTACTCTCTCCGCCAGGGGCTACTGACTACATCAGTACCCCTGGCAGATCTAACCTCACCACCAGGGGCTTCTGACTACATCAGTACCACTGGCAGATCTATCCTCACCACCAGGGGCTTCTGACTACATCAGTACCCCTGGCAGATCTATCCTCACCACCAGGGGCTTCTGAATACATCAGTACCCCTGGCAGATCTATCCTCACCACCAGGGGCTTCTGACTACATCAGTACCCCTGGCAGATCGAACTGTTGAAACGAGGAACTTTCAGTTGCTATGTTAACCAATAGATTTACGGGGCCTGCATACAGGAATTTTACTTTAATGGGTAGTGGACCTGTCGTTGCTGGTCGGACGGGTAATGTTTGATATTTCCTGGAAATGCTCTTTGAAGTTTGGGCGCGGGCATGTCTAGTTCCCAGAAACACGTCGACCACGATAGCAAGTGGGACAAAGTACAAATGGTCAGCGTACGTCAACACGTGTTGTGGGAAAAACTGACCTACGTTTGAAAAGGTCAGTCTGCCAGTATTGTTGTACTACTACCACCCTAGGTAGTGAGGATGTCTGCTAGGGGTACCTTAGTATTACTACCACCCTGGCTGGTGAGGATGTCTGCCAGGGGTACCTTAGTATTACTACCACCCTGGCTGGTGAGGATGTCTGCCAGGTGTACCGTAGTACTACTACCACCCCTGGCTGGTGAGGATGTCTGCCAGGGGTACCTTAGTATTACTACCACCCTGGCTGGTGAGGATGTCTGCCAGGGGTACCTTAGTATTACTACCACCCTGGCTGGTGAGGATGTCTGCCAGGGGTACCTTAGTATTACTACCACCCCTGGCTGGTGAGGATGTCTGCCAGGTGTACCGTAGTACTACTACCACCCCTGGCTGGTGAGGATGTCTGCCAGGGGTACCTTAGTATTACTACCACCCTGGCTGGTGAGGATGTCTGCCAGGGGTACCTTAGTATTACTACCACCCTGGCTGGTGAGGATGTCTGCCAGGGGTACCTTAGTATTACTACCACCCCTGGCTGGTGAGGATGTCTGCCAGGGGTACCTTAGTATTACTACCACCCCTGGCTGGTGAGGATGTCTGCCAGGGGTACCGTAGTACTACTACCACCCCTGGCTAGTGAGGATGTCTGCCAGGGGTACCTTAGTATTACTACCACCCTGGCTGGTGAGGATGTCTGCCAGGGGTACCTTAGTATTACTACCACCCCTGGCTGGTGAGGATGTCTGCCAGGGGTACCTTAGTATTACTACCACCCCTGGCTGGTGAGGATGTCTGCCAGGTGTACCGTAGTACTACTACCACCCCTGGCTGGTGAGGATGTCTGCCAGGGGTACCTTAGTATTACTACCACCCTGGCTGGTGAGGATGTCTGCCAGGTGTACCGTAGTACTACTACCACCCTGGCTGGTGAGGATGTCTGCCAGGTGTACCGTAGTACTACTACCACCCCTGGCTAGTGAGGATGTCTGCCAGGGGTACCTTAGTATTACTACCACCCTGGCTGGTGAGGATGTCTGCCAGGTGTACCGTAGTACTACTACCACCCCTGGCTAGTGAGGATGTCTGCCAGGGGTACCTTAGTATTACTACCACCCTGGCTGGTGAGGATGTCTGCCAGGTGTACCGTAGTACTACTACCACCCCTGGCTAGTGAGGATGTCTGCCAGGGGTACCTTAGTATTACTACCACCCTGGCTGGTGAGGATGTCTGCCAGGTGTACCGTAGTACTACTACCACCCTGGCTGGTGAGGATGTCTGCCAGGTGTACCGTAGTACTACTACCACCCCTGGCTAGTGAGGATGTCTGCCAGGGGTACCTTAGTATTACTACCACCCTGGCTGGTGAGGATGTCTGCCAGGTGTACCGTAGTACTACTACCACCCCTGGCTAGTGAGGATGTCTGCCAGGGGTACCTTAGTATTACTACCACCCTGGCTGGTGAGGATGTCTGCCAGGTGTACCGTAGTACTACTACCACCCCTGGCTAGTGAGGATGTCTGCCAGGGGTACCTTAGTATTACTACCACCCCTGGCTGGTGAGGATGTCTGCCAGGTGTACCGTAGTACTACTACCACCCCTGGCTAGTGAGGATGTCTGCCAGGGGTACCTTAGTATTACTACCACCCTGGCTGGTGAGGATGTCTGCCAGGTGTACCGTAGTACTACTACCACCCTGGCTGGTGAGGATGTCTGCCAGGTGTACCGTAGTACTACTACCACCCCTGGCTAGTGAGGATGTCTGCCAGGGGTACCTTAGTATTACTACCACCCTGGCTGGTGAGGATGTCTGCCAGGTGTACCGTAGTACTACTACCACCCTGGCTGGTGAGGATGTCTGCCAGGTGTACCGTAGTACTACTACCACCCCTGGCTAGTGAGGATGTCTGCCAGGGGTACCTTAGTATTACTACCACCCTGGCTGGTGAGGATGTCTGCCAGGGGTACCTTAGTATTACTACCACCCCTGGCTGGTGAGGATGTCTGCCAGGGGTACCTTAGTATTACTACCACCCCTGGCTGGTGAGGATGTCTGCCAGGTGTACCGTAGTACTACTACCACCCCTGGCTAGTGAGGATGTCTGCCAGGGGTACCTTAGTATTACTACCACCCTGGCTGGTGAGGATGTCTGCCAGGGGTACCTTAGTATTACTACCACCCTGGCTGGTGAGGATGTCTGCCAGGTGTACCGTAGTACTACTACCACCCCTGGCTAGTGAGGATGTCTGCCAGGGGTACCTTAGTATTACTACCACCCTGGCTGGTGAGGATGTCTGCCAGGGGTACCTTAGTATTACTACCACCCTGGCTGGTGAGGATGTCTGCCAGGGGTACCTTAGTATTACTACCACCCCTGGCTGGTGAGGATGTCTGCCAGGGGTACCTTAGTATTACTACCACCCCTGGCTGGTGAGGATGTCTGCCAGGGGTACCTTAGTATTACTACCACCCTGGCTGGTGAGGATGTCTGCCAGGGGTACCTTAGTATTACTACCACCCCTGGCTGGTGAGGATGTCTGCCAGGGGTACCTTAGTATTACTACCACCCCTGGCTGGTGAGGATGTCTGCCAGGGGTACCGTGGTACTACTACCACCCCTGGCTGGTGAGGATGTCTGCCAGGGGTACCGTGGTACTACTACCACCCCTGGCTGGTGAGGATGTCTGCCAGGTGTACCGTGGTACTACTACCACCCCTGACTGGTGAGGATGTCTGCCAGGGGTACCGTGGTACTACCACCACCCCTGGCTGGTGAGGATGTCTGCCAGGGGTACCGTGGTACTACCACCACCCCTGGCTGGTGAGGATGTCTGCCAGGGGTACCGTGGTACTACCACCACCCCTGGCTGGTGAGGATGTCTGCCAGGGGTACCGTGGTACTACCACCACCCCTGGCTGGTGAGGATGTCTGCCAGGGGTACCGTGGTACTACCACCACCCCTGGCTGGTGAGGATGTCTGCCAGGGGTACCGTGGTACTACCACCACCCCTGGCTGGTGAGGATGTCTGCCAGGGGTACCGTGGTACTACCACCACCCCTGGCTGGTGAGGATGTCTGCCAGGGGTACCGTGGTACTACCACCACCCCTGGCTGGTGAGGATGTCTGCCAGGGGTACCGTGGTACTACCACCACCCCTGGCTGGTGAGGATGTCTGCCAGGGGTACCGTGGTACTACCACCACCCCTGGCTGGTGAGGATGTCTGCCAGGGGTACCGTGGTACTACCACCACCCCTGGCTGGTGAGGATGTCTGCCAGGGGTACCGTGGTACTACCACCACCCCTGGCTGGTGAGGATGTCTGCCAGGGGTACCGTGGTACTACCACCACCCCTGGCTGGTGAGGATGTCTGCCAGGGGTACCGTGGTACTACCACCACCCCTGGCTGGTGAGGATGTCTGCCAGGGGTACCGTGGTACTACCACCACCCCTGGCTGGTGAGGATGTCTGCCAGGGGTACCGTGGTACTACCACCACCCCTGGCTGGTGAGGATGTCTGCCAGGGGTACCGTGGTACTACCACCACCCCTGGCTGGTGAGGATGTCTGCCAGGGGTACCGTGGTACTACCACCACCCCTGGCTGGTGAGGATGTCTGCCAGGGGTACCGTGGTACTACCACCACCCCTGGCTGGTGAGGATGTATGCCAGGGGTACCGTAGTACTACTACCACCCCTGGCTAGTGAGGATGTCTGCCAGGGGTACCGTAGTACTACCACCACCCCTGGCTTGTGAGGACGAGTGTTGCCGGTTGGTGAATACTGCAGTTGATCAACGGCAGTGTACATTATTATTACTATATCTCCTTGGCACAGCCAACTGCATCTTACATTTCCTGAACTTGTATTCCAAACCTTCATTTCTTTGTTGTTAGCCATAGTGGTCTGGACCAAATCCTGTCAGTCGTAGTGGTCTGTGCCCACAGGAGGACGTCGCAGACATCTCCCGAAGTGAAGGTGAATATCTCCACCAGGGGGCAGCCCAGTCGCCGCCGCTGTCGCCACAGCGGTTTGCAATGCATGTTGCGAGTCTGCGCCAGAGCATGAGGCAAGAACAGGCTGTGGTCAACCAGTTGGGCCTGGCCACTACAGTCAGTCTGGGAGAGGTCGTGACCTCCCACACCAGTCTAGGTCAAGTAACTGACCAGCCACACCCTCATCACTCCATGGACGGTCAGTTTACGCTTTCAGTATCTCCTCAATGTTTTATGTCAAAGATGGCAGATTTATGTTTTTTAATATTATTTTCTACAGGACAAACATATAGTAAAAATGAGATTTAAGTAACAGTTAAAATGCGATTTGTAATTTAAAAATGGGTACAAATTATTGAAAACATGTTATTAACTATATAATAATAATAACAACAATTCTTTAGCACCTAAAGGGACCTACCTAAAGGGACCTACCTAAAGGGACCTATCTAAAGGGACCTACCTAAAGGGACCTACCTAAAGGGACCTACCTAAAGGGACCTACCCCCAGAGATACAACAAACCTGAATCATTAAGTATTATTATTATTACTAAAATTTATAAAGCACCATATGTCTGTGACAGCATGTTCATAGGCATGTACAAAACATGCATGCAATCATGAAATAATAAATATATATTATAGTAAAAAATATATAATAAAAAATAGGGTATTTTATTAAGATGAATAAATATAATAAATAATTGATTATAACTACTATACATGTTCATAAAAAGTGTCCTCATTAAAGCATGACATCATGAACAGTGCAAAAGCCTTAGAGTGAGGGATCGCCGAGGATTTAGGGGGGAAGTGTAATTTTTTTTAAATGTTTGGCTTTTTGCGGAAAGTAGCTATAGTTTTGGAGGATTTTACAGTGATAGGGCGTTCGTTCCGAATTTTAGGCACAGCTACAGAAAAAGCACTAGCTCAGGTTGAGTTTAGTTTTAGGAACAAAACATTGTTGTGAGATAGTTGTTGAAAGACACAAGAGACTATAGAAATAGGTTGGCTGTTGTGTCGTTATATTATGTCTTGATCATCTCAGCTGACAGTAAACTTTAGTGAAAACTTACAACATTTCCACTTGTCAGTGATTTTCCACAAACACTTACTGGACTATTTTAGTTTACTTATTGATATTATATATTTTACCCATATCAATTCTTAATTCGCTAAGCTACACGTTTTTACTTAACTTATTTGAATCCTGTTTTAAAATCTATCTTTACTGCGTTTTAAAATAAAATTAAGATTAAATAATTACAAATGAGAGTATATTATATTTGTAATTATTTAATCTTAACGTGAAACAAAAGTCATGGTTTTGAGGCTATGCACCTAAGAGATAATAAAAACTAACCATTTTCAACTAAAATCAAGAATATCACGCTACAGGTTTACTCAGAATGTGTTCTAAAAGTCAAAGATTCCAGTTGTTTTTCTATTTGACCGAGGGCTGACATGTTAACCAATGCAACTGATAAGCGCATGCGCAGTTCTATGAAATTGGGGTAACCCAGACTACTTGATGTATTAAGTGAGGCCGTCATACACAGAACCAATGCAAAGTCTCAAACAAACATTCTGTTTTGCCAGAAAGAGGACTAGTTTAGTTAACAAAGGCAAAATATGTTACTTAAGTTGAGTTTGGATGCAAACAGCACGGCCATATCCTATTGGTAAATATAGGAATATGTGTATACAAATATATTTTCATTTGGCGAGCGAATATATTGCAAGGCTATGACACTTGTGACATAGGGTTATCTAACAATATGGCGCGGCCCATGAAATTAATATGTATGTGTGTTTTAGTAACTGTTATAAGCTGAAAAACATTACTTTTGTTTCCCTTTAAGCAGCACTGTAATTACTTGTATGTTTATGTTTTAAACTCACAACTCTTAGGAAGATAAAATATATATATTTTATAAGGTCTGTCATGCATAAAAAAGTTTATTATTATTATTATCCCAGGTCGAGATGGGAGAGAACCAAGGAAGAGTTCTTCCCAGTCCCAGCTTCCTGCCACCAGACACCCCCCAGTACAGATGGTAGAGTCATCCCCCCGCCAGCAGCCCCATCCAAACCCTGCTAGATCCCGCCCCTCCCTGGGCCAGGTGATGTCTACGGACCACCACAAGGGTGCTCGGTGGAGAGGATTTAAACCATCTTCTTCAGGTAAGAGGCGCTGGCTGTCAGAGGTCAGTTTCATGAAGCATTAGTACTGTATGAACCTTCGTGCGAAGGTCCTCGATTCACAAAATGTTGTAGTCACATACAGTTGTTCGCAACATTCTTCATATTTTCTAAGATTGTTAGTGACGTGATTGTGTGGTCGCTGGCAGCAGACAGACAGGAGGAGAATGTAGGTCATATTATGTCTCTTCAGACTGACATGTAGGGGGCTGGGACATCTTGTAACAGTTTCAGAGGTCGCGGCATGCTGTTATTTTTATACTGAATTGTAAACAAAAACAATTTAACATTATTATGCACACTTAAAAGAGTGTACATTAGTGTACGCACAAGAGTACATTATTATACACACAAGAGTGTACATAATTATACATATACATGTACTTACAACAGTGTACATCACTATAGTCACTCATAAGAATGTACAATATTATACACATTTACATGTGTACATTATTATGAACCAAACATGGGGTCAATTCTGTTTTGTCAATTCCAATTCCCCAAAATTCAATTCCAATTCCAAATTATCAATTCCAATTCCAACTTTAAAAATCCTAGGTTAAGGATAAATTCAAATCCAATTCGTTTTAACACAGTTTTATTTGTACTTGAAATCATGTGTGCACAATCATATTTAATCAGATATGATTAACAAATTAACTATTGTTCATTCAACGCATACATATATATATATATATATAATATATATATATATATGTCAGGCTTGCTTTAAAAAAACTTTTTAAATGGCATTCAGCCATTTGATATGTACTTTCTGCTGCGACACTTTTCCTGGATTTTTGCTAACCAGACATTTTGGACAGCCCTGGACAGTTGGGTCGTTAATCTGAGTTTTGAACAGTTTCCCCCTGTTTATATCAGTTGTGGTATCATTGAGATTTTATAAAATTTACTGTAAACTTTGAGTCTTGAACATCCTAATCACCAACATGTATTCTATTTCTGGGGAAATAAACCTTGTCCACTGAGAAAGAAAATGAGATACGGCCTGAATGGTCTAACTTTGGTTTTACTGTCTGTTACAGTAACTTAGTTTTTGTTTTTGATGCAAATGCGTGATTGTATTGTTCTTGTTCACAATGTTTCAGTAACAGAGTAGACAGTGTATGTGCTGTAATGTTGACAGCTTCCTGGCTGTTACCAGATCCAGGGTGACGTACTAATAGCAGACAAATATGATTTTAATAGTCGGTTTAAGGGGTAAAGATTAATACATGTAGTATCAAGTCAATAATTCCAATAAAATCAATTCCAATTCCAAAAAATCAATTCCAATTCCAACTGGCTTTCGAAAATCAATTCCAATTCCGGAATGGAATTTACCCCATGCCTGTTATGCACACAAGAGTATGCATTACTATACACACGAGGGTACATTATTATACGCACTTAAGAGTATACATTACTATACACACAATAATAATAAAAGTATTTATATAGCACTCGATCAATCAAGATTGCTCTCAGGTGCATTACAAGATTGTACATTATTATAAACACATTACAACATTTATGTTTACATTATTATACATATAAAATATACATAAATGTAACAGTGGCCACCATGCTAATTTTTTAAGACAACCAAAGATGGCTTGATACAGCTGTATATAAAACGTACCACCCAGTGTTCTGTTTCATTTACATACATTTCTTGTTATATAAAGGTAAGTTCAAGCTCCAGATTGAACCACAAAATTACAACTGAGGTGTAATGTTACCATTGTGTAAAGCGACATTTGATGTGTAATATTACAGGTGAGTTGAGTGATGAATGGCGCACCCTCACCCCAGACCAGATCAACGTGGATGCCTTGCTACAAAGTAACGACTACTTCGGTACGACACAATCAGATCTGGGCAGTACAGCGAACCTAACCGACCCTCCACCGGTGCACTCTGCTGGCGAACTGCGACATCAAGAATGGGAAATGATGGTGAAGACACAGTCGACCAGTTGGCAGGGCCACAACGCCAGTGACATGGCCAGCAGCGTGCGTCTGTCAGTGACCATCCCGTCCATGACTGAGGACTACAGCAGTCTTACTGACTCTGCGTCCGAGATCACTGCTTCGCCTACTTAAATACTCACTAGATGGCATGCCAGTCTCTTCTATACAGTCACGTTCGGCACGAGTTCTTGGCGGTGCTATATACTTCAATCAATTGATAGGCCCGGCTGTAACCCAGCAGTGTTATTAACATCTACTATAAAACTGAACCAAATTTGTTGCATAACAAACATAATGAAGCATATGAGTGTCTTTAAAGAGAATGTTCAATGATTTTCATTGTTTAACTGATATAAAGCTAGTTGAGGGTTTTGTTTAATTAAATGCCCAAATTGTCAGATTTTTTATATCTCAGCGGACGTCTAAACTAATAATGTTATACTCAATGTTTGAATCTTTATTGCCATAGTAGAGCTCTTTACCCCCAATACTGTTGGAAATAACATAATTTGTATTGCTATTATAGTAGAGCACTTTACCCCCAGTACTGTTGGAAATAACATAATCTGTATTGCCATTATAGTAGAGCACTTTACCCCCAGTACTGTTGGAAATAACATAATCTGTATTGCTATTATAGTAGAGCACTTTACCCCCAATACTGTTGGAAATAACATAATCTGTATTGCTATTATAGTAGAGCACTTTACCCCCAGTACTGTTGGAAATAACATAATCTGTATTGCTATTATAGTAGAGCACTTTACCCCCAGTACTGTTGGAAATAACATAATCTGTATTGCTATTATAGTAGAGCACTTTACCCCCAGTATTGTTGGAAATTTGACATTACAATAAACCATCTGACGAAAAGCGTCTTAATGCCATAAATGATCTTGATATATGTTGTAAAACTGGTGATTTCTGTTGTATAGTTTCATTACCAAATTGTGCATAAATATATTTATTAATAGAGTTCATAATAACACGGTTTGTATGGATGTTATTTTAACCGAGATGTTATTTTAACTGAGATGTTATCAATACTAATACATTGTAAATGAAACAGCGTCAACGTCTCCTGAAAGAGTCGATAGGTTATCTAGTGAAAATCGTAATTTATGTTGTTATTCGGTAGAAGAAAACTACTTTGTGCTACAATGTACCATCAAAACACTCCAAGATGCCATGTGTGAAACTGGGTTGTGTATATTATCTTGCACTTCTGTATGAACCACAATTTATGCGAGACGTGAACGTCGGTAGAGGACACTGATGCTACGACAGAATGGAGTCGGCAGACTTGTAGTGTGCAATACATTCCTGTAAGCTGTAGCCCACGGACAATGTTACACCTTAATTCTACGTAATAGTCTCGGCAACTACGTATAACTTGTATCTCTGCCATGTGAGCGCGGTTGTACAGCAATGTATCTTCAGTGCCCTGGAATGATGGTGGTGGTACCATATTCAACAAAAATCATGCTCTTGGAATGCGATCAAGCACGTGGTGGTATAATAATTATGATGCTTCCTGGTAGGCTTTACTATGTTACTATAGTCATCTAGAAAATGCCAATATCTTTACATGGACCAAGACTAAAATCGTCTGCAGGCATTGTGTATTTTATTTAAAGATTACGAAGCAATATTGTGACTGGTGTTTATTGTTGAGAATAAAATGTATGAAATGTTTTTATATTTTTGCAAGACAGTTGTTACAGTATTGTATTTTAGGCTTCAGTTTAGCCTCCGCTCTGCATATTTCTTATTTATATACTATTTTTTCTAGCTTAATGTTTAGTTTAATCTCTTTTTTGTGACTTGATACGATGTCACGATTTAAGTTTTGTGAATAAAACTCCATTTCCATGTGATATGTAAGTAGTATCAGGTTTTTGTTTTTTAACAATTTAACTACTCAGATTGTACTTGACAACATGTTGTTAAACACTTACTAATGCAATTGAATTGATGCCAACAATTTGGAGCAAGTACCAAGTTCTCTGTAAAAGCTGCCATTGTTGAGAATAAAATGTTTAACAGATGCATTTCAGTATTACATTCAGATGCAGTCCTAAAATGCAACCGAGTCACTGACAAACATTTGATTTTGTAACGAGCAATTCTGCATTCCACTCTGTAATTTGCAGATCATAGAATCACTGCCTAACCTCAAAAAACATGAAATGTATTTACAAATGCATAACCAAAATATCTGCATTTGAATGCAACCCTGAATTAGAACACTTCCTTTTAAATGCATTTGTTACCAAGCCTGATTATCATGGACTAAAACCGTCTTATCTCTATAATATATGCCGAATCTGGTTAGTGGCAGTAAAATAAATGGATGTCAACAAACTCAGGGATTGCACACAGGTCACAGGTAACATTTTATTAAACTGCTCTATTTACATGTAGCAATTATTTTTTCAATTAAAGCTGCCTCTATTTGACTTCTACCTCTTGTCACCTCGCCTGGTCACCTCGCATGCACAGAGGACCATGAGCATCTCTATGTCCTAATTTGTTCTTACATGAATACTACTCGACTTACCAATTTGAGACAAATATTACATACTGTACATCATGTTCTCAGATGTATATCACATTACCACATTCACTCACTTAGTAGTAGAAAATGTGTTTAAACTGTTTGATTTGATTCGTAACATACCGGACAATTGCTGCAACAGAAATCTGTCGAGCTGTGTAATTCACAAAACTTGTAGAAATTGCAGTTATCTCTCTCTCTAGTCTAGCGTAACTAACGAGCTGAGAAAACGACAGCACAGACAAACCTGTTGCGGCAGGTTCATGCTAAACATATGCTGCACTCGCAGTCACAGTTGAAATTTCCTCCATGATTCGTAAAGCTTGCTAGCTATCAAAGAAACATCTAACACTGAGCGTTACAGGAGCTGTAGTGTATATACCTCCCACCAGAGGGTCACATTGTTCTGCACATATTTGCCAATACGGCCAAACTGTTGTGTGTGACTGTCACCAGAGGGCCAAACAGTTGTGTATGGTTGCCGCCAGAGGGCCAAACTGTTGTGTGTGGCTGTCACCAGAGGGCCAAACTGTTGTGTATGGCTGCCACCAGAGAGCTAGACTGTTGTGTGTGGCTGCAACCAGATGGCTAGACTGTTGTATGTGGCTGCAACCAGAGGGCTAGACTGTTGTGTGTGGCTGCCACCAGAGGGCTAGACTGTCCTGCGCGTAGATGGCACCTGGAACACACGTATGTTTGTGTGTGGAAGGAAGCCGCACAGATACTCGACCACTTTGTTGATGGTGATGTAGTTGGCAGGAGAACTAGCATCAAACATCGGCTGTGGCCCAGCGGCCAGTGAAGGCAGCACTGCGATACACTGCACTTTCTTCTGTGGACTCCCATCACCAGGTGTCTCTGCCGCACAGACAGCGTCGACATTCTCGCATGTAACGCCCCACTCGAACTGCTTGAGAGAAGTCATCTGTGCAACGGCCTGCAGCACCCACGTGTTCACCTCGGACGCCTGAAACCCACGGCACATGTCATAAACATGACTTACAGATGTCACATGACATGACGTGAAAACAAAACAATGGCCCAATTACAAGTCACAAGCCAACAAACAAAATAGTTTCATGTCACTGTTGCATGGCTATTTCAAAAGATAGTGCGGTTTAATAGTGTCTTGCCAGTGAACAACGATTCAACTTAATATAAACGAAAAAACATAAACAACAGAACAATCTTTGCATATAAATAATTGCACTTATAAAAATTATAACTTATCTGGGTGTAAGCTTAAAACTTGTGACACTGTGTGAACGTGTTTCTATTAAATGGTTGATTCACAAATACAGCCTATCTTATTACAGCAGGAATAGAGAATGATTCCGTCCCAGCCAATATATTTGATTCTACTAAACAGCAGTTCTGTTTCGTCCACTGAGCTAGTATTATTGCAACTAACACAGAGCAAGTTGCTGCAACTGTAGCCATGAACAAAATGAAACACGCTCTACTCAGTTTGCACAAAAGTTGTACGACAGGAGCACGCAACGGTACAAACAGCAAGCAATCTTTGCCCTGCTAGAAACATCTAACACTGAGCGTCTTACCCGTGTCTCAGTGTTCGTCCACAAAGAAAATGTCTTGAGTTGTGTGAGACTTTTCAGGATGTCAGCCAGGTTCTCAGCAATCACGTATTCTATGAGCTCCAGCTGCTCCAAACTACAACAACAGACGTAGGAGTACAGACCCAGCACCACAGTGGACTCAGAGCATCAGATGTAGGAGTACAGACCCAGCACCACAGTGGACTCAGAGCATCAGATGTATGAGTACAGACCCAGCACCACAGTGGACTCAGAGCATCAGATGTAGGAGTACAGACCCAGCACCACAGTGGACTCAGAGCATCAGATGTAGGAGTACAGACCCAGCATCACAGTGGACTCAGAGCATCAGATGTAGGAGTACAGATCCAGCACCACAGTGGACTCAGAGCATCAGATGTAGGAGTACAGACCCAGCACCACAGTGGACTCAGAGCATCAGATGTAGGAGTACAGACCCAGCATCACAGTGGACTCAGAGCATCAGATGTAGGAGTACAGACCCAGCATCACAGTGGACTCAGAGCATCAGATGTAGGAGCACAAACCCAGCACCACAGTGGACTCAGAGCATCAGATGTAGGAGTACAGACCCAGCATCACAGTGGACTCAGAGCATCAGATGTAGGAGTACAGACCCAGCATCACAGTGGACTCAGAGCATCAGATGTAGGAGTACAGATCCAGCACCACAGTGGACTCAGAGCATCAGATGTAGGAGCACAGACCCAGCACCACAGTGGACTCAGAGCATCAGATGTAGGAGTACAGACCCAGCATCACAGTGGACTCAGAGCATCAGATGTAGGAGTACAGATCCAGCACCACAGTGGACTCAGAGCATCAGATGTAGGAGTACAGACCCAGCACCACAGTGGACTCAGAGCATCAGATGTAGGAGTACAGACCCAGCATCACAGTGGACTCAGAGCATCAGATGTAGGAGTACAGACCCAGCATCACAGTGGACTCAGAGCATCAGATGTAGGAGCACAAACCCAGCACCACAGTGGACTCAGAGCATCAGATGTAGGAGTACAGACCCAGCACCACAGTGGACTCAGAGCATCAGATGTAGGAGTACAGACCCAGCATCACAGTGGACTCAGAGCATCAGATGTAGGAGTACAGATCCAGCACCACAGTGGACTCAGAGCATCAGATGTAGGAGTACAGACCCAGCATCACAGTGGACTCAGAGCATCAGATGTAGGAGTACAGACCCAGCACCACAGTGGACTCAGAGCATCAGATGTAGGAGTACAGACCCAGCATCACAGTGGACTCAGAGCATCAGATGTAGGAGCACAAACCCAGCACCACAGTGGACTCAGAGCATCAGATGTAGGAGTACAGACCCAGCACCACAGTGGACTCAGAGCATCAGATGTAGGAGTACAGACCCAGCATCACAGTGGACTCAGAGCATCAGATGTAGGAGTACAGATCCAGCATCACAGTGGACTCAGAGCATCAGATGTAGGAGTACAGACCCAGCACCACAGTGGACTCAGAGCATCAGATGTAGGAGTACAGATCCAGCACCACAGTGGACTCAGAGCATCAGATGTAGGAGTACAGACCCAGCACCACAGTGGACTCAGAGCATCAGATGTAGGAGTACAAACCCAGCACCACAGTGGACTCAGAGCATCAGATGTAGGAGTACAGACCCAGCACCACAGTGGACTCAGAGCATCAGATGTAGGAGTACAGACCCAGCACCACAGTGGACTCAGAGCATCAGATGTAGGAGTACAGATCCAGCATCACAGTGGACTCAGAGCATCAGATGTAAGAGTACAGACCCAGCATCACATTGGACTCAGAGCATCAGATGTAGGAGTACAGATCCAGCATCACAGTGGACTCAGAGCATCAGATGTAAGAGTACAAACCCAGCATCACAGTGGACTCAGAGCATCAGATGTAGGAGTACAGACCCAGCATCACAGTGGACTCAGAGCATCAGATGTAGGAGTACAGACCCAGCATCACAGTGGACTCAGAGCATCAGATGTAGGAGTACAGACCCAGCATCACAGTGGACTCAGAGCATCAGATGTAGGAGTACAGACCCAGCATCACAGTGGACTCAGAGCATCAGATGTAGGAGTACAGACCCAGCACCACAGTGGACTCAGAGCATCAGATGTAAGAGTACAGACCCAGCATCACAGTGGACTCAGAGCATCAGATGTAGGAGTACAGACCCAGCATCACAGTGGACTCAGAGCATCAGATGTAGGAGTACAGACCCAGCATCACAGTGGACTCAGAGCATCAGATGTAGGAGTACAGACCCAGCACCACAGTGGACTCAGAGCATCAGATGTAGGAGTACAGACCCAGCACCACAGTGGACTCAGAGCATCATATGTAGGAGTACAGACCCAGCACCACAGTGGACTCAGAGCATCAGATGTATGAGTACAGACCCTGCATCACAGTGGACTCAGAGCATCAGATGTATGAGTACAGACCCAGCATCACAGTGGACTCAGAGCATCAGATGTATGAGTACAGACCCTGCATCACAGTGGACTCAGAGCATCAGATGTATGAGTACAGACCCAGCATCACAGTGGACTCAGAGCATCAGATGTATGAGTACAGACCCTGCATCACAGTGGACTCAGAGCATCAGATGTATGAGTACAGACCCAGCATCACAGTGGACTCAGAGCATCAGATGTATGAGTACAGACCCTGCATCACAGTGGACTCAGAGCAACAGATGTAGGAGTACAGACCCAGCATCACAGTGGACTCAGAGCATCAGATGTATGAGTACAGACCCTGCATCACAGTGGACGCAGAGCATCAGATGTATGAGTACAGACCCTGCATCACAGTGGACTCAGAGCATCAGATGTAGGAGTACAGACCCAGCATCACAGTGGACGCAGAGCAACAGACGTAGGAGTTTAATAGTCTGTCCTTTGTTTGATTCTGAAATAAAATGCAGGAGAAACCTTTGACCCAAACAGCATGGGTGGCTAGTGGCTATACTAATTGATGACTCAATTCTGCAGGATCCACCAGTGACTGATGTAGACAGAAACCACGGGTGACACAAGAAGACATTTCCCTACATACGCCTAGTGCCACCCACCTGGGGAGTTTGTTGAGGGCGTCTCCCAGGCCTGCGTCCGGGATGTGTCCACCTGACATCAGCTTCAGCACCCTCAGCTTCTCTAACTTACCCAGCTGGACGTACGTCTGCAACAAATTATCAAAATCTAAAGGTTCGTTCTTACACAGCGTGGCATCCAGTCCTTGGGACTGTTCAAAGCGCTTTACACTTCACCCCCTGGCAGACCTGTTCATTCCAACGCCATATCAACATGCTGCAATTACTGTGCAAAACTATTCGTTTAGATACCCATGTCTGTCTGTCACAGGTACTCATTTATACAGCTGAATGAACTGTGGCAATGTGGGATGAACGAAATTGCCAAAGTTTTGAAACGGCAGCAAGAGGATTCGAACCCAGGTTCTCTCGACTGAGAGCCCAATATTCTAACCGTTACATTACCGCGCCCCACATGTTATAAGACACTACCGCGCCCCACATGTTATAAGACACTACCGCGCCCCACATGTTATAAGACACTACCGCGCCCCACATGTTATAAGACACTACCGCGCCCCACATGTTATAAGACACTACCGCGCCCCACATGCTATAAGACACTACCACGCCCCACATGCTATAAGACACTACCGCGCCCCACATGCTATAAGACACTACCGCGCCCCACATGTTATAAGACACTACCGCGCCCCACATGTTATAAGACCCTACCGCGCCCCACATGTTATAAGACACTACCGCGCCCCACATGTTATAAGACACTACCGCGCCCCACATGTTATAAGACACTACCGCGCCCCACATGTTATAAGACACTACCGCGCCCCACATGTTATAAGACAAAAGAATATGAAACATCTGAATGAAGAAACGTGAAAATTAAGGTATTGGGGAGGAGACTACAATGGGCAGGACCTACCATGCTAAGGTGTAGTAATATACTGTGTGTGATATACAATGGGCAGGACCTATCATGCTAAGGCGTAGTAATATACTGTGTGTGATATACAATGGGCAGGACCTATCATGCTAAGGCGTAGTAATATACTGTGGATGATATACAATGAGCAGGACCTATCATGCTAAGGTGTAGTAATATATTGTGTGTGATATACAATGGGCAGGACCTATCATGCTAAGGCGTAGTAATATACTGTGTGTGATATACAATGGGCAGGACCTATCATGCTAAGGCGTAGTAATATACTGTGGATGATATACAATGAGCAGGACCTATCATGCTAAGGTGTAGTAATATATTGTGTGTGATATACAATGGGCAGGACCTATCATGCTAAGGTGTAGTAATATACTGTGTGTGATATACAATGAGCAGGACCTATCATGCTAAGGTGTAGTAATATACTGTGGATGATATACAATGAGCAGGACCTATCATGCTAAGGTGTAGTAATATACTGTGTGTGATATACAATGGGCAGGACCTATCATGCTAAGGTGTAGTAATATACTGTGTGTGATATACAATGGGCAGGACCTATCATGCTAAGGTGTAGTAATATACTGTGTGTGATATACAATGGGCAGGACCTATCATGCTAAGGTGTAGTAATATACTGTGTGTGATATACAATGGGCAGGACCTATCATGCTAAGGTGTAGTGATATACTGTGTGTGATATACAATGGGCAGGACCTATCATGCTAAGGTGTAGTGATATACTGTGTGTGATATACAATGGGCAGGACCTATCATGCTAAGGTGTAGTGATATACTGTGTGTGATATACAATGGGCAGGACCTATCATGCTAAGGTGTAGTGATATACTGTGTGTGATATACAATGGGCAGGACCTATCATGCTAAGGTGTAGTGATATACTGTGTGTGATATACAATGGGCAGGACCTATCATGCTAAGGTGTAGTGATATACTGTGTGTGATATACAATGGGCAGGACCTATCATGCTAAGGTGTAGTGATATACTGTGTGTGATATACAATGGGCAGGACCTATCATGCTAAGGTGTAGTGATATACTGTGTGTGATATACAATGGGCAGGACCTATCATGCTAAGGTGTAGTGATATACTGTGTGTGATATACAATGGGCAGGACCTATCATGCTAAGGTGTAGTGATATACTGTGTGTGATATACAATGGGCAGGACCTATCATGCTAAGGTGTAGTGATATACTGTGTGTGATATACAATGGGCAGGACCTATCATGCTAAGGTGTAGTGATATACTGTGTGTGATATACAATGGGCAGGACCTATCATGCTAAGGTGTAGTGATATACTGTGTGTGATATACAATGGGCAGGACCTATCATGCTAAGGTGTAGTGATATACTGTGTGTGATATACAATGGGCAGGACCTACCATGCTAAGGTGTAGTAATATACTGTGTGTGATATACAATGGGCAGGACCTATCATGCTAAGGTGTAGTGATATACTGTGTGTGATATACAATGCAGTGCATTGTTGTATTTTGCCCCAAAACACACCAATCAACATGTTCAGTTTCCAGAAAGAACCAAACAGCCACAGTTTCAACGGGGTGCAACATTCACACATATCTAAGTTAAACACTTGATGACTAAAACCGTGCTCTCTGTGAATACAGATTTCTACAACGAACATTGATTAAACACAAGAAAATACAATTATATATGTTATTGTTGATAACTGTTATTGTGGATAACTGTATTGTTGAAGTGGTCCACTTCTCCAACCAACAAATGTTATTGTTGATAACTGTTATTGTGGATAACTGTATTGTTGAAGTGGTCCACTTCTCCAACCAACAAATGCCTCTAACAAAAGTAATATCCTACAACACTCAATCACGTAAATAAAGTATCAAGATGCTGCAGCGGTCCAAGTGTGCCTCTAGAGTGGACAGAGACTGTGTAGTGTGTGGACATACCTGACCGGTCCAGCTACTGCAGTCTCCCAGGTGCAGCACCTGCAGGTTGATGAGAGAACCAAGGAAGTTGAACTCCTCAGCAGGGACGTCACGCAGCGTTGTCAGACACTACAACACACAGGACACATGGCCACTACCGATGGAGAGGAAACATACAGTTACTTGCGTCAGAATGAAACAAATTCTACAACACAAAATGTTTCAAATAATAAGTTAAAATAGTGAAGTAGGAGTAGAAGACACATGCAGGGAGATGTAACTTACAAGTGTTTCCAGTTGCATGAGGACAGCCAGTTGTGTGAGTCCCCAATGAGGACACAGAGAGTGAGGTAGGAGTAGAAGACACAAGCAGGGAGATGTAACTTACAAGTGTTTCCAGTAGTGTGAATACAGGCAGTTGTGTGAGTCCCCCAGTGAGGGCACAGAGAGTGAGGTAGGAGTAGAAGACACATGCAGGGAGATGTAACTTACAAGTGTTTCCAGTAGCGTGAATACAGACAGTTGTGTGAGTCCCCCAGTGAGGGCACAGAGAGTGAGGTAGGAGTAGAAGACACATGCAGGGAGATGTAACTTACAAGTGTTTCCAGTTGTGTGAATACAGGCAGTTGTGTGAGTCCCCCAGTGAGGGCACAGAGAGTGAGGTAGGAGTAGAAGACACATGCAGGGAGATGTAACTTACAAGTGTTTCAAGTTGTGTGAATACAGGCAGTTGTGTGAGTCCCCCAGTGAGGGCACAGAGAGTGAGGTAGGAGTAGAAGACACAAGCAGGGAGATGTAACTTACAAGTGTTTCAAGTTGTGTGAATACAGGCAGTTGTGTGAGTCCCCCAGTGAGGGCACAGAGAGTGAGGTAGGAGTAGAAGACACATGCAGGGAGATGTAACTTACAAGTGTTTCAAGTTGTGTGAATACAGGCAGTTGTGTGAGTCCCCCAGTGAGGGCACAGAGAGTGAGGTAGGAGTAGAAGACACAAGCAGGGAGATGTAACTTACAAGTGTTTCAAGTTGTGTGAATACAGGCAGTTGTGTGAGTCCCCCAGTGAGGGCACAGAGAGTGAGGTAGGAGTAGAAGACACACGCAGGGATATGTAACTTACAAGTGTTTCAAGTTGTGTGAATACAGGCAGTTGTGTGAGTCCCCCAGTGAGGGCACAAAGAGTGAGGTAGGAGTAGAAGACACATGCAGGGAGATGTAACTTACAAGTGTTTCCAGTTGCGTGAGGACAGCCAGTTGTGTGAGTCCCCAGTGAGGGCACAGAGAGTGAGGTAGGAGTAGAAGACACAAGCAGGGAGATGTAACTTACAAGTGTTTCAAGTTGTGTGAGGACAGTCAGTTCTGTGAGTCCCCCAGTGAGGGCACAGAGAGTGAGGTAGGAGTAGAAGACACAAGCAGGGAGATGTAACTTACAAGTGTTTCCAGTAGTGTGAATACAGGCAGTTGTGTGAGTCCCCCAGTGAGGGCACAGAGAGTGAGGTAGGAGTAGAAGACACAAGCAGAGAGATGTAACTTACAAGTGTTTCAAGTTGTGTGAATACAGGCAGTTGTGTGAGTCCCCCAGTGAGGGCACAGAGAGTGAGGTAGGAGTAGAAGACACAAGCAGGGAGATGTAACTTACAAGTGTTTCAAGTTGTGTGAATACAGGCAGTTGTGTGAGTCCCCCAGTGAGGGCACAGAGAGTGAGGTAGGAGTAGAAGACACAAGCAGGGAGATGTAACTTACAAGTGTTTCAAGTTGTGTGAATACAGGCAGTTGTGTGAGTCCCCCAGTGAGGGCACAGAGAGTGAGGTAGGAGTAGAAGACACATGCAGGGAGATGTAACTTACAAGTGTTTCAAGTTGTGTGAATACAGGCAGTTGTGTGAGTCCCCCAGTGAGGACACAGAGAGTGAGGTAGGAGTAGAAGACACAAGCAGGGAGATGTAACTTACAAGTGTTTCCAGTTGCGTGAGGACAGCCAGTTGTGTGAGTCCCCAGTGAGGGCACAGAGAGTGAGGTAGGAGTAGAAGACACAAGCAGGGAGATGTAACTTACAAGTGTTTCCAGTTGCATAAGGACAGCCAGTTGTGTGAGTCCTCCAGTGAGGGCACAGAGAGTGAGGTAGGAGTAGAAGACACAAGCAGAGAGATGTAACTTACAAGTGTTTCAAGTTGCATGAGGACAGCCAGTTGTGTGAGTCCCCCAGTGAGGGCACAGAGAGTGAGGTAGGAGTAGAAGACACAAGCAGAGAGATGTAACTTACAAGTGTTTCAAGTTGTGTGAATACAGGCAGTTGTGTGAGTCCCCCAGTGAGGGCCCAGAGAGTGAGGTAGGAGTAGAAGACACAAGCAGGGAGATGTAACTTACAAGTGTTTCCAGTTGCGTGAGGACAGCCAGTTGTGTGAGTCCCCCAGTGAGGGCACAGAGAGTGAGGTAGGAGTAGAAGACACAAGCAGAGAGATGTAACTTACAAGTGTTTCAAGTTGTGTGAATACAGGCAGTTGTGTGAGTCCCCCAGTGAGGGCACAGAGAGTGAGGTAGGAGTAGAAGACACATGCAGGGAGATGTAACTTACAAGTGTTTCAAGTTGTGTGAATACAGGCAGTTGTGTGAGTCCCCCAGTGAGGGCCCAGAGAGTGAGGTAGGAGTAGAAGACACAAGCAGGGAGATGTAACTTACAAGTGTTTCAAGTTGTGTGAATACAGGCAGTTGTGTGAGTCCCCCAGTGAGGGCACAGAGAGTGAGGTAGGAGTAGAAGACACATGCAGGGAGATGTAACTTACAAGTGTTTCAAGTTGTGTGAATACAGGCAGTTGTGTGAGTCCCCCAGTGAGGGCCCAGAGAGTGAGGTAGGAGTAGAAGACACAAGCAGGGAGATGTAACTTACAAGTGTTTCCAGTTGCGTGAGGACAGCCAGTTGTGTGAGTCCCCCAGTGAGGGCACAGAGAGTGAGGTAGGAGTAGAAGACACAAGCAGAGAGATGTAACTTACAAGTGTTTCAAGTTGTGTGAATACAGGCAGTTGTGTGAGTCCCCCAGTGAGGGCCCAGAGAGTGAGGTAGGAGTAGAAGACACAAGCAGGGAGATGTAACTTACAAGTGTTTCAAGTTGTGTGAATACAGGCAGTTGTGTGAGTCCCCCAGTGAGGGCACAGAGAGTGAGGTAGGAGTAGAAGACACAAGCAGAGAGATGTAACTTACAAGTGTTTCAAGTTGTGTGAATACAGGCAGTTGTGTGAGTCCCCCAGTGAGGGCACAGAGAGTGAGGTAGGAGTAGAAGACACATGCAGGGAGATGTAACTTACAAGTGTTTCAAGTTGTGTGAATACAGGCAGTTGTGTGAGTCCCCCAGTGAGGGCACAGAGAGTGAGGTAGGAGTAGAAGACACATGCAGGGAGATGTAACTTACAAGTGTTTCAAGTTGTGTGAATACAGGCAGTTGTGTGAGTCCCCCAGTGAGGGCACAGAGAGTGAGGTAGGAGTAGAAGACACAAGCAGGGAGATGTAACTTACAAGTGTTTCAAGTTGTGTGAATACAGGCAGTTGTGTGAGTCCCCCAGTGAGGGCACAGAGAGTGAGGTAGGAGTAGAAGACACATGCAGGGAGATGTAATTTACAAGTGTTTCAAGTTGTGTGAATACAGGCAGTTGTGTGAGTCCCCCAGTGAGGGCACAGAGAGTGAGGTAGGAGTAGAAGACACATGCAGGGAGATGTAACTTACAAGTGTTTCAAGTTGTGTGAATACAGGCAGTTGTGTGAGTCCCCCAGTGAGGGCACAGAGAGTGAGGTAGGAGTAGAAGACACAAGCAGGGAGATGTAACTTACAAGTGTTTCCAGTTGCGTGAGGACAGCCAGTTGTGTGAGTCCCCAGTGAGGGCACAGAGAGTGAGGTAGGAGTAGAAGACACAAGCAGGGAGATGTAACTTATAAGTGTTTCAAGTTGTGTGAGGACAGTCAGTTCTGTGAGTCCCCCAGTGAGGGCACAGAGAGTGAGGTAGGAGTAGAAGACACAAGCAGGGAGATGTAACTTACAAGTGTTTCCAGTAGTGTGAATACAGGCAGTTGTGTGAGTCCCCCAGTGAGGGCACAGAGAGTGAGGTAGGAGTAGAAGACACAAGCAGAGAGATGTAACTTACAAGTGTTTCAAGTTGCATGAGGACAGCCAGTTGTGTGAGTCCCCCAGTGAGGGCACAGAGAGTGAGGTAGGAGTAGAAGACACAAGCAGAGAGATGTAACTTACAAGTGTTTCAAGTTGTGTGAATACAGGCAGTTGTGTGAGTCCCCCAGTGAGGGCACAGAGAGTGAGGTAGGAGTAGAAGACACAAGCAGGGAGATGTAACTTACAAGTGTTTCCAGTTGCGTGAGGACAGCCAGTTGTGTGAGTCCCCCAGTGAGGGCACAGAGAGTGAGGTAGGAGTAGAAGACACAAGCAGAGAGATGTAACTTACAAGTGTTTCAAGTTGTGTGAATACAGCCAGTTGTGTGAGTCCCCAGTGAGGGCACAGAGAGTGAGGTAGGAGTAGAAGACACAAGCAGGGAGATGTAACTTACAAGTGTTTCCAGTAGTGTGAATACAGGCAGTTGTGTGAGTCCCCCAGTGAGGGCACAGAGAGTGAGGTAGGAGTAGAAGACACAAGCAGGGAGATGTAACTTACAAGTGTTTCCAGTTGCGTGAGGACAGCCAGTTGTGTGAGTCCCCCAGTGAGGGCACAGAGAGTGAGGTAGGAGTAGAAGACACAAGCAGAGAGATGTAACTTACAAGTGTTTCAAGTTGTGTGAATACAGGCAGTTGTGTGAGTCCCCCAGTGAGGGCACAGAGAGTGAGGTAGGAGTAGAAGACACAAGCAGGGAGATGTAACTTACAAGTGTTTCAAGTTGTGTGAATACAGGCAGTTGTGTGAGTCCCCCAGTGAGGGCACAGAGAGTGAGGTAGGAGTAGAAGACACATGCAGGGAGATGTAACTTACAAGTGTTTCAAGTTGTGTGAATACAGGCAGTTGTGTGAGTCCCCCAGTGAGGGCACAGAGAGTGAGGTAGGAGTAGAAGACACAAGCAGGGAGATGTAACTTACAAGTGTTTCAAGTTGTGTGAATACAGGCAGTTGTGTGAGTCCCCCAGTGAGGGCACAGAGAGTGAGGTAGGAGTAGAAGACACATGCAGGGAGATGTAACTTACAAGTGTTTCAAGTTGTGTGAATACAGGCAGTTGTGTGAGTCCCCCAGTGAGGGCACAGAGAGTGAGGTAGGAGTAGAAGACACAAGCAGGGAGATGTAACTTACAAGTGTTTCAAGTTGTGTGAATACAGTCAGTTGTGTGAGTCCCCCAGTGAGGGCACAGAGAGTGAGGTAGGAGTAGAAGTCACACGCAGGGATATGTAACTTACAAGTGTTTCAAGTTGTGTGAATACAGGCAGTTGTGTGAGTCCCACAGTGAGGGCACAGAGAGTGAGGTAGGAGTAGAAGACACATGCAGGGAGATGTAACTTACAAGTGTTTCCAGTTGCGTGAGGACAGCCAGTTGTGTGAGTCCCCAGTGAGAGCACAGAGAGTGAGGTAGGAGTAGAAGACACAAGCAGGGAGATGTATCTTATAAGTGTTTCAAGTTGTGTGAGGACAGTCAGTTCTGTGAGTCCCCCAGTGAGGGCACAGAGAGTGAGGTAGGAGTAGAAGACACAAGCAGGGAGATGTAACTTACAAGTGTTTCCAGTAGTGTGAATACAGGCAGCTGTGTGAGTCCCCCAGTGAGGGCACAGAGAGTGAGGTAGGAGTAGAAGACACAAGCAGAGAGATGTAACTTACAAGTGTTTCAAGTTGTGTGAATACAGGCAGTTGTGTGAGTCCCCCAGTGAGGGCACAGAGAGTGAGGTAGGAGTAGAAGACACAAGCAGGGAGATGTAACTTACAAGTGTTTCAAGTTGTGTGAATACAGGCAGTTGTGTGAGTCCCCCAGTGAGGGCACAGAGAGTGAGGTAGGAGTAGAAGACACATGCAGGGAGATGTAACTTACAAGTGTTTCAAGTTGTGTGAATACAGGCAGTTGTGTGAGTCCCCCAGTGAGGGCACAGAGAGTGAGGTAGGAGTAGAAGACACAAGCAGGGAGATGTAACTTACAAGTGTTTCAAGTTGTGTGAATACAGGCAGTTGTGTGAGTCCCCCAGTGAGGGCACAGAGAGTGAGGTAGGAGTAGAAGACACATGCAGGGAGATGTAACTTACAAGTGTTTCAAGTTGTGTGAATACAGGCAGTTGTGTGAGTCCCCCAGTGAGTGAGGTAGGAGTAGAAGACACAAGCAGGGAGATGTAACTTACAAGTGTTTCCAGTTGCGTGAGGACAGCCAGTTGTGTGAGTCCCCCAGTGAGGGCACAGAGAGTGAGGTAGGAGTAGAAGACACAAGCAGAGAGATGTAACTTACAAGTGTTTTAAGTTGTGTGAATACAGGCAGTTGTGTGAGTCCCCCAGTGAGGGCACAGAGAGTGAGGTAGGAGTAGAAGACACAAGCAGGGAGATGTAACTTACAAGTGTTTCCAGTTGCGTGAGGACAGCCAGTTGTGTGAGTTCCCCAGTGAGGGCACAGAGAGTGAGGTAGGAGTAGAAGACACAAGCAGAGAGATGTAACTTACAAGTGTTTCAAGTTGTGTGAATACAGGCAGTTGTGTGAGTCCCCCAGTGAGGGCACAGAGAGTGAGGTAGGAGTAGAAGACACAAGCAGGGAGATGTAACTTACAAGTGTTTCCAGTTGCGTGAGGACAGCCAGTTGTGTGAGTCCCCAGTGAGGGCACATAGAGTGAGGTAGGAGTAGAAGACACAAGCAGGGAGATGTAACTTACAAGTGTTTCCAGTTGCGTGAGGACAGCCAGTTGTGAGTCCCCCAGTGAGGGCACAGAGAGTGAGGTAGGAGTAGAAGACACAAGCAGGGAGATGTAACTTACAAGTGTTTCCAGTTGCGTGAGGACAGCCAGTTGTGTGAGTCCCCCAGTGAGGGCACAGAGAGTGAGGTAGGAGTAGAAGACACAAGCAGGGAGATGTAACTTACAAGTGTTTCAAGTTGTGTGAATACAGGCAGTTGTGTGAGTCCCCCAGTGAGGGCACAGAGAGTGAGGTAGGAGTAGAAGACACATGCAGGGAGATGTAACTTACAAGTGTTTCAAGTTGTGTGAATACAGGCAGTTGTGTGAGTCCCCCAGTGAGGGCACAGAGAGTGAGGTAGGAGTAGAAGACACAAGCAGGGAGATGTAACTTACAAGTGTTTCAAGTTGTGTGAATACGGGCAGTTGTGTGAGTCCCCCAGTGAGGGCACAGAGAGTGAGGTAGGAGTAGAAGACACATGCAGGGAGATGTAACTTACAAGTGTTTCAAGTTGTGTGAATACAGGCAGTTGTGTGAGTCCCCCAGTGAGGACACAGAGAGTGAGGTAGGAGTAGAAGACACAAGCAGGGAGATGTAACTTACAAGTGTTTCCAGTTGCGTGAGGACAGCCAGTTGTGTGAGTCCCCCAGTGAGGGCACAGAGAGTGAGGTAGGAGTAGAAGACACAAGCAGAGAGATGTAACTTACAAGTGTTTCAAGTTGCATGAGGACAGCCAGTTGTGTGAGTCCCCCAGTGAGGGCACAGAGAGTGAGGTAGGAGTAGAAGACACAAGCAGAGAGATGTAACTTACAAGTGTTTTAAGTTGTGTGAATACAGGCAGTTGTGTGAGTCCCCCAGTGAGGGCACAGAGAGTGAGGTAGGAGTAGAAGACACAAGCAGGGAGATGTAACTTACAAGTGTTTCCAGTTGCGTGAGGACAGCCAGTTGTGTGAGTCCCCCAGTGAGGGCACAGAGAGTGAGGTAGGAGTAGAAGACACAAGCAGAGAGATGTAACTTACAAGTGTTTCAAGTTGTGTGAATACAGGCAGTTGTGTGAGTCCCCCAGTGAGGGCACAGAGAGTGAGGTAGGAGTAGAAGACACAAGCAGGGAGATGTAACTTACAAGTGTTTCCAGTTGCATGAGGACAGCCAGTTGTGTGAGTCCCCAGTGAGGGCACAGAGAGTGAGGTAGGAGTAGAAGACACAAGCAGGGAGATGTAACTTACAAGTGTTTCCAGTTGCGTGAGGACAGCCAGTTGTGTGAGTCCCCAGTGAGGGCACAGAGAGTGAGGTAGGAGTAGAAGACACAAGCAGGGAGATGTAACTTACAAGTGTTTCCAGTTGCGTGAGGACAGCCAGTTGTGAGTCCCCCAGTGAGGGCACAGAGAGTGAGGTAGGAGTAGAAGACACAAGCAGGGAGATGTAACTTACAAGTGTTTCCAGTTGCGTGAGGACAGCCAGTTGTGTGAGTCCCCCAGTGAGGGCACAGAGAGTGAGGTAGGAGTAGAAGACACAAGCAGAGAGATGTAACTTACAAGTGTTTCAAGTTGCGTGAGGACAGCCAGTTGTGTGAGTCCCCCAGTGAGGGCACAGAGAGTGAGGTAGGAGTAGAAGACACAAGCAGAGAGATGTAACTTACAAGTGTTTCCAGTTGTGTGAATACAGGCAGTTGTGTGAGTCCCCCAGTGAGGGCACAGAGAGTGAGGTAGGAGTAGAAGACACATGCAGGGAGATGTAACTTACAAGTGTTTCAAGTTGTGTGAATACAGGCAGTTGTGTGAGTCCCCCAGTGAGGGCACAGAGAGTGAGGTAGGAGTAGAAGACACAAGCAGGGAGATGTAACTTACAAGTGTTTCCAGTTGCGTGAGGACAGCCAGTTGTGTAAGTCCCCAGTGAGGGCACAGAGAGTGAGGTAGGAGTAGAAGACACAAGCAGGGAGATGTAACTTACAAGTGTTTCCAGTTGCGTGAGGACAGCCAGTTGTGTGAGTCCCCCAGTGAGGGCACAGAGAGTGAGGTAGGAGTAGAAGACACAAGCAGAGAGATGTAACTTACAAGTGTTTCAAGTTGTGTGAGGACAGTCAGTTGTGTAAGTCCCCCAGTGAGGGCACAGAGAGTGAGGTAGGAGTAGAAAACACAAGCAGGGAGATGTAACTTACAAGTGTTTCAAGTTGTGTGAATACAGCCAGTTGTGTGAGTCCCCCAGTGAGGGCACAGAGAGTGAGGTAGGAGTAGAAGACACAAGCAGAGAGATGTAACTTACAAGTGTTTCAAGTTGTGTGAGGACAGTCAGTTGTGTAAGTCCCCCAGTGAGGGCACAGAGAGTGAGGTAGGAGTAGAAAACACAAGCAGGGAGATGTAACTTACAAGTGTTTCAAGTTGTGTGAATACAGCCAGTTGTGTGAGTCCCCCAGTGAGGGCACAGAGAGTGAGGTAGGAGTAGAAGACACAAGCAGAGAGATGTAACTTACAAGTGTTTCAAGTTGTGTGAGGACAGTCAGTTGTGTGAGTCCCCCAGTGAGGGCACAGAGAGTGAGGTAGGAGTAGAAAACACAAGCAGGGAGATGTAACTTACAAGTGTTTCCAGTTGTGTGAGGACAGCCAGTTGTGTGAGTCCCCCAGTGAAGGAGAAGGCTGGGAGGGTGAGCCCATTTGTTCCCCTCAGCTTCAGGGTCCTCAGCTCATTCAACTTAGAGAACTTTCCAACATCTAACTTTGTACTGCCACACCTGCAAATTGGCAAACATTAACATTGCATTATCTAGGCTAGTACTGCCGATTGCCAATTGCGCCATAGGCGAAACGGTTTCCCATTTGGCAAAAGGAAAAAACTCTGCCAATTTGGCGAAATGCTTTTACGGCCACATTAACGCGCATAGTCGTGTAAGCGGCGGTGAACCCGTGAATCGTAGCTGTCTGCCACCCATGGAATTGTTTTCGTGCCCCCTAATCTGCAAATGCCCGGCGATAAGCCAATCATTTAATTTCTCTCGGCGAAAGTTTGCGTCCTGCTGGACAGCTACAAAAATAATAGTATTATAATCTGTAAATTGTGGGAGCTCACTTCCTGGCATTTTTTCAATTTGTTATCGGTTAAAATTATTCGTGGAAAGAAACGAAAGAAAACGACGCTTATTCACGATAGCAAAAGCCATGTCTTTCGCTGCAAAGTTTGCGTGCATGCGAAAGCAAAGAACGTGTTTGTCACCGGGAAGAACTGCGCCAAGCCCAAAAAGACTTGGCAAAACACGAGATATCTGCCGACTACTGGAGATCGATGTTACTGCCGAAGCGCCAGATGAACTTCGTCACTGCGAACGATCATGCGAAGTCTGCGATTATCGCCCACATGCGGACCGTGTTGTCGCAAGCTCCCGACAGTTAAGAACGCTTTCATATGAGGAAGCCTTCAAGATCTGGACGGTGAAGGAGCAGCGTCCCGGATTCACTGGTTTAGTGAAATGGGTCGACATTGTCGCAGAGACCAGAGTAGTGTTGGAGATTTTCTTGTTTTATATTTATAATTAAACGTTGTTCTATTAATTTATATTATTGGTGTTATGTTTTCTTGCAAATATCTATATGTTTAATATATGTATATTATGTTTATATAATGTATCATGTATTAGGCCTAGTAAGAAAGAAAATAGTTTCTCATCCTGACTTTTTTTAAGTTAGAGGGAGGCCCTTATTATTGACTATTTATGAATTTTTTGGGTATTAGTTTCGAAGATGGCTGCCATGTCTTAGATGCTCACTGTGGTTGATAAGCTGTAGTTTTTTTGATGCAATATGGAACATGCCAATGATGTATATTACTATTATAGCCTGCCATTCCATTATCAAATGCATTACTTTTTAGCAGGAATGGCAGATGAATAGAAACATTTACGTAAATGTAATATGACACATACCTGTTACATCGGAAAACTACTTAAATTGACTAGAAACAAACAAGAAGCAAACGCAATGTTGAATGTATTTATGAATGTCATGTGTAGGTTTGGCCATGGTTTCATTACTTTGTATCACAGGCATACAACTGAATGGCATTTATACTGACTGAGACTGGAATTATGTAAATGAGTCTGCCAAAAACTATTTAATGCAAAGCATCGTCATTTGAATCTTTTTTTAGACTCTGTAGAATGCACATACATCCCTAAACCTTGTATGATAAAAAACGAGTGAAATGAAAGAGTATAACATTACTTCGTACAGCAAATTTTGGACAAAGATTTCTTTAAAAAACTGAAAACTTTTTACTTTTTAAAATAATCTTTTTCAATAGTAAATAAAAAAGGAAGTGGAGACAAAAAAGGAAATGGGCGGGGACAAGAAACTAGTTTCTTTTTTACTTGGCCATAACATATTATTTTATGTCATGTTTTGCATTTTGACATTTTGTCATCTTAGTGTCTGGTAAAAAAATGGCTAAACAAATCTCATTTGAACCTTTAGCCAAATTGGCTAAACAGATTTTAGGCCCAGCGCTAGCCTAGATTATACATTTGTTCAGTATATTGACAAACACATACCTCTTTGGGATCATCTAATTTTTTCATCAGACTTTATATACACACTGGTCATCAGCCACCAGTTGGTCAGAAATTCACAAACACTACGTGCCCAAGTGTCTATGTCTCTTCAAAGCAGAACAACCTACCTATTTGTCAAATCTTCTGTCTGTTGACAGCCCAATTCCATTCCCTTCAGTTCTCCATTGAACTTTCTCCTACTCAATCCTCCCAACATGGTAACCCCTTTCTTCCCTCCTAGTCTGTTCAGTTCACATCTTACCCCAAAAACATCTCCATTCTGCACGTCTTCATCAGTTCTCCGTTGTGCCATGTCGCTAATCAAGCAGTTTCTTTCTCTAACACTACACATGACTTGCAACTTCAAGATTCCATGTATAAAATATAACTTTTCATTATTATTCAATCATGTGACATGTCAGTCAGTTGGCAGAATCAACTGAGCTGAGTCATGGATGCTTCTGCCATGACTTGTGTAGTTCAGAAATAGAGCCCATGGCAGGTTACAAATTTACCCCTTGGTTCTGTTGCGTGGGATCTTTTACTTTCCCTGGCATAGACACCAGATAGAAGGGAACAACGGTTTTTAGGATCTCTTCCGAAAAACACAGGCAAAGTGGGTCAAACAAAATTGGCTAGGTTTCGAAACAGCAGTATTATGGTCTTGAACCTCGGTCCAATCGATCGACAGACCTGGACCCCACAAAAGAACCACTGTATTTATAGCTGTCTACAGCTTGTCTACCACATCTGCCCATCCACTTTTAGTCTAAAATTTATAGAAAATCAGAAGGAAAATATAGGAATATTTTAACAAAATATAGGAGTATTTATCGCACAAGCTACTCATAGCAAACGTTGTTGCGTACAGTTATTTCAGGTGGCGCCATCTATTCACTCAAGTTAACCCAAATTAGCAATAGCCGACTTTCAACATTCACTAATTTCCATGATTTGGGCAGCCTGCTACCAAGCAACGCCGCCTGGTCCTACCTTGTCTGTGACTCAGCCGTTCTGTCATCACTGATGAACTCGGCGGTCAGTGACTGCAGCTGTGTGAGAAAGCTGGTGACCGTGTGCAGGACGGTCGCTGGACACTGCCCAAACACCAGGTGCTGCAACCGGGTGAGTTGGCCAAGAACTGCGGTCAGCTGATGCCAGGTGCGGTTGCTGTCCCCGTCACAATGCACAATGCCTCGTAGGTCCTGCACACGATGAAGTCACATAATGTCTGATAAACTAACAGTGAAATATGTCAAATGACCAATGACTACATAGAAGAAAGACTATAATATGTATGGTATACATATAACGGTAACATTATGCTTTACTGTCACAGTACAGTACAGTACAGTAATACTGTGTGAAGACATTGTTTAGCCAGAAAGGAAAGATGTCTTTCAAAGACTGACACAGAAAGGAGTAATCAATAAATACTTAAAAGAAGAAACCAATAAAACAGTCGTCTTCAAACAGAAACAAATGTCTGAACACAGTTAGAATTTTTTCCCAAATTATAATAAACACATTTGTTGCCATTGTTAATTTAAATACAATTGTTATTGTTAATTTAAATGTCTTAAATACACTTCCAACTGATTAGTTTGCCACTGTTGGTTAGTACACCTCTGTGTAAACACAGCTGATGACAGATTAGCTCAAATGAACTAGATCAGACAAACTGAGGTAAAATATGCAGAGAATGCAGCAATACTGACCAGGGTCTGCGTGCCGTGACACCGTAACCGTAGAGCAGCGTGATGCCAGTCCACCACCTTCACTCCAGCCAGATGCACTGTCCTCCACTGAAACAACACGTCTCACTCAACTACACACTGAACACGTCTCACTCAACTACACACTGAACACGTATCACTCAACTACACACTGAACTAACACATCTCACTCAACTACACACTGAACTAACATGTCTCACTCAACTACACACTGAACTAACATGTCTCATTCAACTACACACTGAACTAACACGTCTCACTCAACTACATACTGAACTAACATGTCTCACTCAACAAACATATCTCACTCAACTAGCACATCTCACTCAATTACACCCACAACATGTCTTAACTACACACAAAACTAACACGTTTCACTTAACTAACATGTCTCACTCAACTACACACGCAACTAACACGTTTCACTCAACTAATATGTCTCGTTCAACTACACACACAACTAACATATTTCGCTCAACTACACACACGCACAATTAACAGGTTTCACTCAACTACACACACAATTAACATGTCTCACTCAACTACACTCAAGTAACACATCTCATTCAACAACACAGACGAGTAATATGTTTCACTCACCTACATACTTGACTAACACGTCTATTTCAACAACACACACAACTAGCATGTCGATTTCAACTACACACACAACTAACACATCTCACTCAACTACACATCTAGCTAATGTCATCCTCATTCTACATCCACCAGCACAATTAAGATGAACATTAAATGAATTAACTATTACACGAGTTACTAGCTATATCTAGGTGGCCTCAACAATAATAACATAAGGGTTTGGTTGTTGCTGGGAAGGCTGTGCTACAGAGACAAGTTAAATGTGACAATCACTAACGGCTCAAACATAAACACGGCAAGTTTAACTTAAATTACTTAAAGAAAACAGCATACGTCTAGCTACTAATTCTTAAAATTGAAAATAACTTAATTGAATACCAGATATTAATCAAGTAGGATGCGATGGGCACGCCAAGAATAGCAATTAGATTTAACACACATAGTGATCGTTTAAAATTCTCTTAGTCTTAATAAAATATTTTAATTAACAAATTTTTTGGCATCCTAAGATCTACACTAGAATGGCGTATCTAACGTGGGAAGTCTGAGCTACAATCACTAGACCTACAGGTTGGCCTTACCAGGCTGTTATATGAGACAACGTTCCTCCACGTCCGACACACTCGGCCAGCACTGCAAACGAAAGGCACACTCCGTCATGTCAACAGCATAAGACATTTTTTCATTAGGCTTACCCGTCAACCACATGCTTAAACTAGGCCTACCCCTCAACCACATGCTTAAACTAGGCCTACCCCTCAACCACATGCTTAAACTAGGCCTACCCCTCAACCACAGGCTTAAACTAGGCCTACCCCTCAACCACAGGCTTAAACTAGGCCTACCCCTCAACCACATGCTTAAACTAGGCCTACCCCTCAACCACATGCTTAAACTAGGCCTACCCCTCAACCACATGCTTAAACTAGGCCTACCCCTCAACCACAGGCTTAAACTAGGCCTACCCCTCAACCACATGCTTAAACTAGGCCTACCCCTCAACCACATGCCTAAACTAGGCCTACCCCTCAACCACATGCTTAAACTAGGCCTACCCCTCAACCACAGGCTTAAACTAGGCCTACCCCTCAACCACAGGCTTAAACTAGGCCTACCCCTCAACCACAGGCTTAAACTAGCCTTACCCCTAAACCATATGCTTTAAAACTCCATTTTGGGGTAAGGGATGATCTCAAAACTATGATGTACACATTGTACAGTACTAGACAAAACTGTTTTAAGTTAACTTCAGACCTCAATCCCTGCTGAAGTGAAACTTTGAATTACATCCACCTGTGGCAACCAGTGAAACTGTCCTCACCCTTCAGGCTGTGACCATCACATACCATTCATATTCAGCCATCATAACACAAAATTGGCTGCATATGCTCAAACTGGAGTCAAAGTCAGCACCCTTAATAAATATGATTGCGAAATAATTTTTTTTAAACACATCAATGTATGATGCAAAACAAAACATCTACTAGTCTGTTACACCCGTTCCTTAGTGAAACAAATATTGTGTAGTGTCGAACACCAATGTTTTAATATCATCCCAAACGTGTTAAGATCACAAGAGAACCCAATAGCATAGCTTGCCAGCACACTTCATAATTTTTTTACCACAAAGGTGTAGTAAATAATTCTTTTTGTTCTAAATAAACATTATGTTGTAAATGACAACCTGTAATTAGTTGTTTCAACACAATAACACGTCTAATAGCAATGTGACTTGTCTCCCAGAGGGAACACCCTAGTCTCGGGCTGCACTCCTCATCCAGCACGCAATTGATGGGGTTCGGTGGCAAAGTGCGCTAGTCATTCGGCAATTGGACGGTCGAGGTCCACTAGCAGCAAGCCTTGGTAGTACAAGAGGCGTTGCAGGGATGTTGCTACTAGCGCACGGTGCACGAGACACCTATATGACACTGCATACATAAGATAATCACAAATAATCAGTTGCATATTTAGCTACCATGTCATGGAAGAGAACAACATGTTTCCTACCGTAGAAGGTCAGCCACCTCCAAGTACTGGAAGATGTGCATCATGCAGTCGAAGCCAACATGCAGTCGCTGGAAGTAACACAACACCGGCTTGACGCCAGCCTTCTGCTTCAAAGTTTGCTGCAGCTGTGGTGCTGGCTGAAGCTGTGGAGGAGGCTGCAGCAGCGACAGCTGTGGTGCTTGCTGCAGCAGTGGTGGCTGTGGCAATGTCTGCTGCAGCTGCGGCGAGGGCTGTAGCTGTGGCGGCTGCTGTAACTGTACAGTTGGCTGCCTCGTGTCCAGAGAATTGACACTGATCTCCTGTGAGGTGTTAGTCACGGCAGCACACACGTTGAGATCGAGGGCCTTGACACCGCCAGCAGTGGACTGCGTCGCGCCTTGAGACAGACACCCGGGCGGCAATAAGACCTTGACAGAGTCGGCCGTCGAGATGAAGCACGACGGAGGAATCACGAACGTGTTGCCAGCCATGCGGAGCTGTAACGGTTGCTTCAAGTTCAGCTTCGTCGTCACACCAGGTGGCAGTGTGAGCAGCTGGCCGGAGACCTGGCTAGAGTTTTTATGCGGCGTGATGAATCGGATGGACGGCACGCTGGACACGCCGTTCACTGTGGACTTGGGTTGGGCCAAACTGACCACAGGCCTGATGACCAGCGAGTCGTGGAGAAGGGCGTTCACCCTCGGTCGCTGGGGGGACACTTTGATTATGGGCGGAGCGGCAGGTGTAGGCGCCCTCACAAGTGGGGGTGGTGGGGGTGCCACTATAACAGGGGTGCCTGGTGTAGAACAGCGGCTGTTTGTGCCCTTCTTGTCTTGTAGTGAACTGCTCAAGGCCTGACACGCCTGTAACAATCACATAATTGCAGACTGACATGTTTGCAACATGCCCATTAAACACATGTACTAAGCTTGCGACTGCCTGACCCATGTGTAACCATCGTGTTCACAAACACGGTCACATGAGCATGCTAGAATTATCATGACACTGTTTTTAATTCCATAAAATATAAGTTATACTTGTGAACTATCTTATTATAAAACAGCCGAATCATTTTTTTATGTCAAAACAGTCAAACTGAGAAACAGATTCATTTAAATCACTAAACTTTATGTAACTAAGAGTCCCTTTAAGACACAGTACATCAGAAGGTTCAATTACTATGTAACTGTAATAGTAATTAAAATTTTTCAAGTAATAGTAATAGATGGAACAGAACACAATGTAATAGTAATTGAGCTGTTATATTTTTATTACTCCAATTACTTTTATTACTCCAGTTAGCTCCAATAGCCTACAAAGATAAAGACATCCAAGGCTACGAAGACAATGTGTAAGACAACCAAGGCTACGAAGACAATGTGTAAGACAACCAAGGCTACGAAGCCAGGTACAGTTTACACAAATAACTATATTGGTTCTTTGTATAATATGGTCAACAGAAGCAGTTCAAAGGAAAAGTTCTGACAATAGATGTGACACACAGCACAACTGCATTCGACTGTATGTATGTATGTCAGCTATAAATGAGAGACTGACCTTGCAGATGAAGCCGCCCCGTGACGTGCGGTTGCTGTAGCCGACACACTCAGGGTGGAACATACACATACACATCTCACAGTGCAGGGACGGGGGCACACCCTGGCGCCCTGGGCAGTCCATCCCACACAGTCTCCCTGCTACCTCCTTCCCCCTACAACAGGAATCACCGAGTGAACACCCAGGCAGGTTTATAAGCCTATGTGGGCTGGAGCATGTAGGACAGCACATTTGCATAGTTTGATTACAGAATCAATGCATTTATTAAATTTGGATATAAAAGGTATAATATAACGTAACTAAGTATGATCATAAATTAATGTGCCTTACAAAAAGGTATAAATTTGTGTAATGCCAAACATTATTCCTAGTGGCCATAGGCATAGTCTGATGTGTGATCATACTGCATATGTTAACAATATGCAACAAACTTACATAACTGGTACATTAATTTTCTATGACTGGAAAATCTGTTGTAATACTACAATAAAATCTTGAGGTTGTACTTAGAAACATGCACCCTTTACCTGCACCCCATACCTGCATACCAATGTTTGTCATTCTACATCAACTACAATAGCCCTGATACATGGAATGTTTGTCATTCTACATCAACTACATTAGCCCTGATACATGGAATGTTTGTCATTCTACATCAACTACAATAGCCCTGATACATGGAATGTTTGTCATCCTACATCAACTACAATAGCCCTGATACATGGAATGTTTGTCATCCTACATCTACATTAGCCCTGATACATGGAATGTTTGTCATCCTACATCAACTACAATAGCCTTGATACATGGAATGTTTGTCATCCTACATCAACTACAATAGCCCTGATACATGGAATGTTTGTCATTCTACATCAACTACAATAGCCCTGATACATGGAATGTTTGTCATCCTACATCAACTACAATAGCCCTGATACATGGAATGTTTGTCATTCTACATCAACTACAATAGCCCTGATACATGGAATGTTTGTCATTCTGCATCAACTACAATAGCCCCGATACATGGAATATTTTTTTATTACTGATGCTTTCAATGCAATTAACTATTTGCTTTACATAGTAATTCAAGCTTCAAGCTCAAGACTTGCAACAAGACGTAACATAAACACTTTGTGTCTAGGTGACAGAGTATTCGTAGAATTAACATGTAATGATTGAGTGTGCTAATGCCAGTGAGGGCCACAACTGATGAATTACCTGCTGGAGCTGTCGTCTATCTTGGTCTTCTTAAGCGCTGGGGGCGTAACTACACTGCCCACAGCCGCAGACTTGCTCGGTCCACGCTTCCCCATGTGCTTCTTCGCAACAGCACGGTTGACCGGCTTGTTCTCAGCAACAACCCTAGGTGGCGCCACCACGTGGACGTCCGCGTTCGTGATTATCTTCCCCACGGCACTCGGTGCCTTCTTCCCGACGACCCGGGGGGAAGTGATGACCATAGGTGTGACAGTCTTTGGACTCGTCTTCGGCTGCCTCTTGGGGGTATGTTTGGCCGACTGAGGGGACTTGTTAGCCGGCGGCCTGCCTTTCCGTTTGTGGCTCCCTGCCATCCGCACGATCTCAAACGGCTCTTTGTAGATGGGGTCTTTTTGGAAAGTGAAGTTGTCGATGCTCAGGGGGCTGTGTGTCTGATACACTGCAAGCAAGTCATCAGGCGTACCTCATTCACCGTGAACCACACCATACAACATACCTTGCGTATCCTCCTTATGTCCTCAGCACATGTATCCATCTGTTGACAATTTTAACATTTTATACCGATTTTGAGACTGCCAAACCCTTTGGTTTTGAGCCTGGGTTCCCAGGGATTTTAGCGCAACAAAGTTTTTGTACTGTGTTCACTCACTAGGTTTGTGATGCATGCACCATAGAAAGTTTTATGTTCCAGCGGGCACCAATGTTTCTATAAATCTCACATATCTCTACAGGCAAACAACTTTGGACTGGCTGTTATCGGAAGTACAGACACCCTAACAAAGCACACATCGCAGGTAGACAATGTTTCTATAAATCTCACATATCTCTACAGGCAAACAACTTTGGACTGGCTGTTATCGGAAGTACAGACACCCTAACAAAGCACACATCGCAGGTAGACAACATACACAACAACTACAATCATTAATTCATCATAAATTCTCTTGTACGAGAGAATTTATGATGAATTAATGATTGCCTATATCCATAGAAAAATAGTTTAGTCACAGCGACTTATTTTGGATGGTCTACTTTAATGACTTTGTTGAGATGACGCTGTCACAAATATTATTAATACTAATTTTATTATTATTATTATTATGAATAGACAATTTGAGCATTCATGCAAGAAAATCACATTCAAATAGTACGAATTGTGCACATCAACAACATCATCAATACTTACAGTATTCTGTGATCTGTACCATAGACCGCTGAAAATAAATAAAGAAATGTGTTACTTACACATTCAAAATAACACCACATTATATACACAGATTACTTGGATCGATGCCAGTCTGTTGTTCAACAATTCTAATAGACAAAGACGTTCTGAAAGGAAACGTCTGGTATGAAAATGTTCAATGTGAAAAACATTGGGGTGGGGTTGTCTTCCTCGTGCCGGGGGTGGGGTAGTCTCCCTCGTACGGGGGGGATAGAGTACACCTTTCTGTTTGTACATGTATGTGTATAGTTAATCCACTTTGTCATTACGCCCCTACTATGGAACTTGGAGACAATCGTAACGTGACTGTCAATCCCATGTATAGCTATGCGGCATTCCATGCCTATTATTAATACGGTATTAAATAAATGGAATGCCATTTTTCTCGCTCATACATGTTTCCAGTTATGACTGATATTTACAGATACTAGCTCAGGCTCCACGCCAGTTTATTAAGAACAAGTCATCAGATTTAGTAGGGAGATTTTTATTAATGACACCAGACACAGGCACGCTAAAAACATGTGCTTATATTGTTGTCAGTATATTGTTGTCAGTATATTGTTGTCAGTATATTGTTGTCAGTATATTGTTGTCAGTATATTGTTGTCAGTATATTGTTGTCAGTATATTGTTGTCAGTATATTGTTGTCAGTATATTGTTGTCAGTATATCAAACTAGCACTTGGCAATGCAGTTAAAGTTGTGTTATCATGAAGTGTGAAATCAAATGGAATTAATGGATGCATTATTGTTTTATGACTAATTATAACTTGATATTGGGACAGACACCGGCATTTCAAAGTGAACTGCACACCTCTTTTGAATCCTGGAGATAACAGTAGTTGCACAATGGGATAACAGTAGTTGTACAATGGGATAACAGTAGTTGCACAATGGGATAACAGTAGTTGTACAATGGGATAACAGTAGTTGCACAATGAGATAACAGTAGTTGCACAATGGGATAACAGTAGTTGTACAATGGGATAACAGTAGTTGCACAATGGGATAACAGTAGTTGTACAATGGGATAACAGTAGTTGCACAATGAGATAACAGTAGTTGCACAATGGGATAACAGTAGTTGTACAATGGGATAACAGTAGTTGCACAATGGGATAACAGTAGTTGCACAATGGGATAACAGTAGTAGCACAAAATATAAATTTGTAGGAAACCACACCTTCAACTAGAGTGTTAACTTCTTAATGGCCTGGCAAAACATCCACAAGTCTGACTCTAATGACTGTAATTCAGGTAGTTACCAGCTTCGTCTTCTCAGGAGTAAAGTAGTACACATCCGATGGCCGACTCCTCAGTTTGCCGCTGGGCGTCACCTCTTCGTATGTATTGCGGATCACAATTTCACGTCCCCAGTCTGAAGTTGTACGTGAAAACGTTTTCAAAGTGACAGAAGCAATAAAACAACTGTAAAGGCCAAAGTGCTAAACTTAGTGTCAAACCACCACCTGTGGCATTAACTAATTTAACAGTTTGTCTGATGATTTCACAGAAACTACCAACAAAAGTTGCACAAATGAGCTAGCATGTTGTAGTGGATATTAGGTAGGTTTGGTTTTTCGCAAACTTAATTTGAAATGAGACTAGCAAAAAATCAAATTGATTAAGCACCTTTAAGAGTAATTTTCTTTTTTGTGACATGGTTATACACACAGGTTACTTGGAATCGGAGCAAAACTTCTGAGCACAACTGGGTCCACATATCTAACTGTAATTGAAATTGTAACTGATTACAACAAAATCATGTCATTGTAATTTATTGTGGTTTCGATATTATGCTGTATTTGTAATATGTTGTATAGTTGCAACAATTATTTCAATTATAATCAATGACAGTATTTTTTTCATATGACAAACTTTACCTGAACACATTTGTATATGTTGTATAACAATTTCCAATTCAACAATACACAAATCATCTTCATCAATTCCACGTAGCACCTGCTAATGTCCTTGGTTCAACATCCCTTTGTTCTTTAGCCAGACTACAAGCTGACACCAGACTACAAGCTGACACCAGACTTGACTGGGACAGACTGTCTCACTTAAGTCACCAAGAACACTAGCAGCTCTTGACACTGTCCTTTGTGAGCTCAACAAAGACATGTTTGACAAGATTGCCATCGAAAACTAACTTATGGCTAACTGAATGACCCTTTCAACTTTCATGAATTTCTTGGCAACTGGTGCAACTATTTTTGACCAGGATGCCTCTTTGTGGCTTCACTGCATTCAATGTGCAAAAACTAAATTTAAATTTTTTTAAATTTATCTATTCAGCTCAATGGCAACTTCAATTTCTAATTCAATTTGTTTTTCTGACAATTGTAACAATTCAATTCAGATTCTCATTTGGCCCTCAATTCCAATTAAGAATCTGCTCCAACTAAAAACAAAGTTCACAACTTATTATAAGTGAACAAATAAAAGTTAGTAAAACATAGCATGCTCAAATGTGCCATTTTCGCTAATTAATTCAATTGTGATTTATAGTATTCGCCATTTCTGTATATGATCTTTTGGTGTGTGCCTTTCTGTAGGGAGATCCATACAATGCATTTGTAATTGTTATTAAAACTGATGCGGTGCAATTGTAATTTATTTGATTTTGTGTAACAGGATTCAGCCGTTTCTTGAGAACTTACCGTGTTCAAAGGGTTTGTAGTATTTCTCAGCAACTGTCACTGAAGGTGGTATCTTCTGATTGCTCATGCCTGTCACATTCAAAATCATGAAATTCATAACGCATTTTCACGATATCACAGAACAAGTGGATTACTAGACTGCTTGGCCAGAAAGTAACAGAACTTTACTAAAGAAAAGTTAACCCTTTTTAAATATAAACTGAAATGAGGCCTACATTACAGTATTCTTGGTCATACTTAATATGTGCTCTAAATGACACCTACATTCTGAACAGTAATGCCATCTCTGGTATGAAGACATTCAATATGGATACTTGTATCGAGGGATTAAATGGGTCACTTCAGAAGGTAATCTTCTCCTGGTTCCATTTCTAAGTATTTATATGTTACAACATGGTGCATGATGGCTTTTTGCTGCAGAACGTTGGACAGTCAGTTGGACCCATCTACTTTTGATCACCATCGTGAAATAATACATTCACAACTATTACTACAACCTGGTGTCTATGTCAGAGGAAGTAAATAACCACTCATGGAATACACAAGTGGGCTATGTACTATATATGAAGAACATAGTAAACACACCAACAAATGACTTCCTCTTTTTCTGTCTCTTCTTTGTCGGCGGCGTGGCTACAACTTCAAAGTCATCCTGCGATAAATCAAATCCCGAAATATCGATTCCATCATCCTCGTCCACGAATTCATCATCCTTGCAAGCAGATTCTTTCGAAGCACGGCCCTGCAAGAGTTTCTCCCTCAAAACAGGTGCCATTGTCTCGATGTCTCCCCCCTCTTTGTCACTCGGTTCAGATACCCTGGACTTGCGGCTTCTATGGTGTTTTTCTTCCACATTATCCGACACCTTCTTATCAGAGTCATTCCTGGCTGCATCGTCCATCGTTTCATCAACAAATGTGATCTTTTCATAGCTGTGGTCCTGGTCATTCTCTTTGTTGTTCTTTAATGGTGTTTTCGCTGCAGAATTATTCAGTTTTGAAATCTGATCGCCGTCAGAGTCATCAACTGACATATTCAGTTCAACTTCCGAGTTATCAGCAAAGACCTTTTCTGTGCAATTAACCTTGAATGAGACCTCGTCTTCACTGCCTTCATCTTTCTGCACGTCTGTATCGCTGTCAGATGTGTTCATCTTAGAACTGTCCTCATGTTCCAAGTTGTTACCTTTCTTTCCTGAAACTGTTTTGCTTTCACTGTCACCACGCTGAATGTTACTGGATCCTGTCTCGTTTCCGTCTTTGTCTGAATTGCTCACCAGGTGATCTTTTGACCTATTGCCACACGTCCCAACATCCCCCGCACTCATGTCATTGTCCGCGTCACCTGCACAAGGTGACAGTTGACTGTCATCTATGTCCAATGTACGAATAACGTCATCCTCAACACCGTCCAAAGACACTGTGACATCACCGCAAGTTAACTGTTTCAGTGAGTTGGTCATGTGATCATCGGCACCCACTGCGTCACCAGAACAATCAACACTGCCACCTACAGACGCATCATCACCCACTGTCGGAGATGTGCCTGATAAAGTACCACTGACAACTGTATTCTGTGACTCATTGTTTGAATCCCCTTGAGATGCCATGACAGCGCTTGTGCACAATCTGCAACCAAGAAAATAGTTCATATTTAATTCAACATCGTTTTCTGGGCTGGAAAAGAATGTTCCTTTATTGCTAAAAGCCACTAGAGCCTTTTTGTTTTCATAAACAACCTAAATTAAAAATCATCTGATTGCTACATTATACAATATAACATGGTCACTATGAGTCAGTCAACTTTTACATTCTCCATCTCTTTGGCATGGTCTATGCCAGATTTGGGGGTCAATTACTTTTTAATTGATAAAAAAAATTTAATTGGCAAAAACATAATATAATAATAATGGTATTTTCAGTTACAATATGTAACTCAAATTATTTGCTATATAGACAATTAATAAAATATACTATGTTGCATAAAATTATATCAAATTTGTTTGTCATAATATGCAGAAATTAAATAAAGCTGCTCTAAAATAGATGTAATGTTTTACAATAAGTATGTCTATGGTTGTTTTATTTTGATATAGAATTGATAATTGTAATTGGTATATTGTAACCTGTATTTTTGCAGTATAGGTATTTATAAACGGAACTGATACAATGCCATTGTCCCTAAGTGCGGTCTGTACTCATTTGCACAACTGATAGATGCGTTGAGGACTGCTAGTGTTCCCTCTACAGAGGTTGTCACTAGCTGTGTTTGGTGCTAATTCCCGTGATTCCGCCTCCGATATATTTACACAGTATTTGTGTCATGCAGCAGACTGTCTCATGCTTGTTGACTTCTGTTTCAAGGATCTGGATCCTCCCACAAGTGGCCCATTTTCTTGTGAATTTGTGATCATTACTGTCTCATGCTTGTTGACTTCTGTTTCAAGGATCTGGATCCTCCCACAAGTGGCCCATTTTCTTGTGAATTTGTGATCATTACTGTCTCATGCTTGTTGACTTCTGTTTCAAGGATCTGGGTCCCTCCCACAAGTGGCCCATTGTCTTGTGAATTTGTGATCATTACTGTCTCATGCTTGTTGACTCTCTGTTTCAAGGATCTGGGTCCCTCCCACAAGTGGCCCATTGTCTTGTGAATTTGTGATCATTACTGTCTCATGCTTGTTGACTCTCTGTTTCAAGGATCTGGATCCTCCCACAAGTAGCCCATTTTCTTGTGAATTTGTGATCATTACTGTCTCATGCTTGTTGACTCTCTGTTTCAAGGATCTGGATCCTCCCACAAGTGGCCCATTTTCTTGTGAATTTGTGATCATTACTGTCTCATGCTTGTTGACTCTCTGTTTCAAGGATCTGGATCCTCCCACAAGTGGCCCATTTTCTTGTGAATTTGTGATCATTACTGTCTCATGCTTGTTGACTCTCTGTTTCAAGGATCTGGATCCTCCCACAAGTGGCCCATTTTCTTGTGAATTTGTGATCATTACTGTCTCATGCTTGTTGACTCTCTGTTTCAAGGATCTGGATCCTCCCACAAGTGGCCCATTTTCTTGTGAATTTGTGATCATTACTGTATATTCTACATGGACAACAAAACGTGTCAAGCTATTCATTCAAGCTTAAACGAGGTCTTCCATTTTGTCATATTTTGCTGAACTTCCAGTTCAACCAGTTTTTCTTGTTTCCCCCCTTCTATCTAACTTGTTTTTGTGAAGGAGGCTTTGCCCCAGACAGACATTGTGTCAGTGCTTCCAATGATTTAAGGTGACTCGGACAGATATTCTATGTTTGTGTTGAATTGCATAGTTTCAGTAGGTTTTAAGATAAACTAACCATTTTTCTGAGATTGAAGTTGAAATACCAAGTAATATTCCATATGAATAGAGATTTGATTTCGTTGATGACATTTCATGATTTTTAATTCTTTAAAAAAATTCACACAAAATGCCAATTTTGAGAAACACCCGAAAATTACCACTGTGTGTATGTATTTATTATGATACTCCTCCTAGACGCTTGGCCTCTCAGACGCCAAACATTCAGGTTTCATCTACGACCCCACGGTCGGGTCATCTACGACCCCACGGTCGGGTCATCTACGACCCCACGGTCGGGTCAACTGTTACATTTTTTTTGTAAATTCATCATGTTATTTTCCTTTGTAGTTATTACGTACAACTGTCCGCAGCGCTACACGAACAATTACGTACAATTGTTTACAACGTCATGCACCTTTTCTTTGATTATAAACCACCAACTTATCCCGTCACAGATACGATAACTGTAGATGTGTGCTAACATTAAAGAATTACAGATGCTACGACAAGTTGTGGCATTGCAAATGGTCGCTGATCGCAATATAGTATTTGACGGAATCATCTAAGAACATGGATGTTATTTCATTTAATCATTTCAGTACGACAGGCCGGAATTCTGGCCTCGCGGTGTGTGATGATACGGTACGACAGGTCGGTATTCTGGCATTGGCTACGTTCACCATTTAAATTGCTTTTACTCATAATTATCCACTACGTGGAGCCACTTGTTATATATGGGTGTCATAGCGAATGAATTAACTATTCGGTAGCAGCAATCACTTATTATCACTCAATATCATTTTACAGATATTTTCGTGAATATAATGATGGATTATCAAAATCTGTTACGGACACAACGCTGGATGGCATTACTTCAACTGACGATTTACCGCTGTATGTTTTGGACAGATTATTTGATAGTTTTAATGACAAATTTTTTGTTGGATGTTGACGATCGAAACAACAAGGATGTTGGCGAACTTAGCAACCGAGTCGGAGGCAAAATGGATACAGACAGCGGGAGTATTTTCGATGGCTACTCAGACGTCACTGATGATGAATGTGATGGTGTAAACGCTGAGGATGAGCTGACACTGTACTATCAATGCTGGATGATGCGTAGTTTCATTTTTGTTAGAAGAAAAAGGAATCCGTCAATATGCAATGTTTGATTGGAATCGGTCCAGTAGTGATGTATGTGTTAGCAAATATACAAATGGACACTTCTGTAATATCTGTTTAAAATGCATATAAATAACTTGTTTTTCACTTTCTCATACTCCACTAAATGTACTTTATATTGTATTTTATATCATAGTATACTCATGCATGATCAACATGAGTAGTTTACATTAAATATGTACATTGGCATGCAACTGCGTTCAGCAACTGTAAAAACGTTGAAATCATGATAGCCATCATGGATTGCTGGTTACCATGACGACAAAATGTAAAATGATATGGACCATTTTACTCGCTGATTATCGTACTTTCAGAATATGTATAATATTCCTATATTAAATATATTAATAAAATGCATTTTTGTTGCCGAAATATTCACTGGGAATGCAGTATTCAGTGGTCACAGCAGATCAGGGCTGTAGTACTGAAATGGTTAATCAGCATTATATGCATTCAGCTATTCTACGAAGTTATCATAGATTCACACTTTAGTGTACATGAACCAAAATATCCTGACAATATGTTTTGCCTTCATGGTAAACAAACTGGGTATCAACAAATTAACATAGGCGGAAAATCCTGTTGTTTGAAACGTGTGGCATGCGAATATCAGATCAGTTCAAAACAGTCTGAAGAACTACTCTCACAAATGTTTGAGCTGCGCACAGTCAGCTTTGTCAAAGTCTTGATAGATAATCGTATGAAGTCAGATATGGATATACGTTACCAATCTAGCACTTTGCAGCTCCCGGGGTTAGCACCTATCCGATAAGATGATAATAGTGACATAGCCATAGGTCATAACTCATGTCATGACAGCTTAACTAAGTCATGAGGTTCAGCCAATGGCAATGCAGCATGCAACAGTTTAGCATTCCTTCGCTTGCTGCCAGCAGAAACTATATGCGACGCCGACGGTGCGCTTACAGCCTACACTTCCCAGCCATCCACGGGAATTGTTTGTATATCGAAATGACGACTGTCAGTACCACATAGCGAATAAGACTGCATCACTGACATTGCAAATACCGGAAGACAAACAGTTCTATTGTCCTAAAACCAACAACACGCGCACTCATCATTTTCAGCACGACGGTGAAATGGAACATAATGCCACTCACGGATCTCATGTGCATCACCATTTAGATTTATATGGCGTAAAACCTACCCAATTACTAACGATCTCACCGAGTGCTTGTCATGAACAGATTAAAGGCTTAATTAAATAATTAATCATCAACGCACGCTCCAACAGCGACCTGATTTTATCATTTTTAAAGTTTCTGAAACTCACTTCCGCCGCCAAGTCTCGCGAGAAACAGTACGAATCTCGAGGGTGTCTAAATACAGGTGGCGCAACGAGCGTTTCGATTTCCAAGTCCCCGCGAGGTGGCGTCGTCATCAGTCGCTCTCCCAACATGGGGTCACACCACACTTAATTTTCCCTTATTCTAATTAAATGTTTTTTATTTGAGAAAAAAAAACGAATTCATCAAAACTTAATAAATCTAGTCAAAATCATATATGGGTATCTAATAAATTGTCAGCATTTGAAAGATATTGTTTTACGGATCGCCATTTTGATGTGGCGTTCTTATTCACGATGAACAGTTGCACAAGAAAATGCTAAATCACCCGAGACCAACGATATAAAATGTGCCTATAATGGCTTCGTGTGCAGCATATATATATATATGACAAAGAAGCGGGGCATTCCGTCAAAAATGCGGGAATGCAAGACCAAGGGAAAAAGTGGTATTTCCCACCCGAAAGCGGTAATTTTTAAACCTATGTGGTTATTTGGGCATGTTTCAAAACCTATTGGACACTGACTGAATCTAAATGCATTCTCTGTAGTAACTGGCTCACGGCTGTGGCTGTGAAGGAAATGAAACACAAGTACTTTGGTGATGATGGATGCTGACAAATTAATTACCATCAGAATTCGTGGGCATGTTATTCGCTCTGATGTCCTATAAAAATACAATGAATATCATTTGGATGGTTCAAGTATAAGGGGCAATAAAAAAATTATGTAACGTCTTTTTCTCAGAAATTGTACACCCCACTTCTGTGTAACGTGCCATAACGCTAGGGTGTCCATAATCTGCATGTGCACAAGTTGTGAATTTCGCTTCCATCAATCGAATTCATTCGTCAGCGATCAACCAAAGCTGGGAGAAAAAAAGTTGCGACTCATTTCTGTGCCGATAGAAATAGTGCTTTGAGCTTGTGAAGCTAAATACATTCCTCAATATCATAAACATGCACCCCTTCCATCTCTAAACACCCCGTAACATTTAGGCATATACCACCACAGGCCAATCCTCAGGGTTTTGAAAACGAGGGTTCGGGCATGCACAATCAGCTGGGGGTTTCTGGGATGATTTCTGAAAACTTAAGTTAAACAAATTCTCTCTCAAAAGGGGGTGTTCATTTGAACCCCCCTGAGGACAGCATGCACCACCGGCACAGGTGATTAATATCGCTTTCTTCCTCAAATTGAGAATCAACACGATACATGGAATTCCATTATACTTGTTGGACTAGAAGGGGTATTTCCAAGTGCATAACAACAGTCTATATCAATCCTAGCGAGCCCCATTACTATAACCATGGTGCCCCATATACAGAGGGTCAGATACTAGCCAAGTGCTTGTCTACTAAACTTCTTCGCTACTTTCTCTCAAATAAAAAACTGGGACATGCAATTGTGGTACGATACCTAATTTGAATTCAGAGTTTACTACATTTTGTAACGTGCCCAGTTTTTCCATGTTTTCTGTAACCGGTTTGTAACATGCCACGAATGTGCAGGTTTTCTGTAACCATTCTGTAACACGCCATGTTGTGAATGAAGTGATCTGCCAATTCTGATGATAGAATACGCAGCTGACTTGGTTTCAAATGCACCATTTGAATTGAAATGCAGTGAAACGCATGGGTAAAAAAGAATAGTTAGTAATGTTCATGTTTTATTGACTTTTCACATAAAAAGACATTGTAAATAACATCAAAAACATCTGCATTAATCTTAATCATTTGCATTAAAATCAATTTGCTTGAATTTAAAAACCAAGTCTGGCTTATGAATGTAATGTGACAGATATGACTGTATGCAAAAATACAGTTTTAGCTACTTTTATAAGTCTGCACCATTCCTCCATTAAAATGCTGTCTGTACTTCAAATGTATTTGTTTATTTACTGGGCAATTAAATATATCATTTTCAGAAGTTTAGATATGCGATGATGGCACTACAGATCCAGTATCTGATGGCACTACAGATCCAGTATCTGACGGCACTACAGATCCAGTATCTGACGGCACTACAGATCCAGTATCTGACGGCACTACAGATCCAGTATCTAATGGCACTACAGATCCAGTATCTGACAGCACTACAGATCCAGTATCTGACAGCACTACAGATCCAGTATCTGATGGCACTACAGATCCAGTATCTGATGGCACTACAGATCCAGTATCTGATGGCACTATAGATCCAGTATCTGACAGAACACACTGTGCTGCCATTAACATTGTATTGCATTATACTATACTATGAGGGCTATCCAAGATATGAATATATGGGGGGACACGTTTCTTACTAATATATGGGGTCCATATTAGTGCCCTGCGCTGGCCTATAATTTGAGCCCAAGCCCGGCCTGCAATTAACAGTTAGAGTCCAGGCCCGGCCCAGGCCCGCAAAATTTGTTAAGCCTGGCCAGGCCCAGGCCCGCTAACTAGAATTTAGGCCCAGGCCCGGCCCAGATCATGAATGTTTGGCCAAGGCCCAATTATTAGTGTGGGTCGTGGAACCCTGAAAAAGACCCTCCTGTCTCCTCCCACACATTTAGTTCTAGAACAGCCCTCAACATCTTTACACTGAAGCTGATCAGTTTCACATTGTTTGGTTACATTTGTTTTGATCAAAAACATGCATCTAATGTTTGTTCCAACATAAATATTTCCATTACAAATTCACCATTGTTGCTTCTGTCCATGTCTTAGACTACTATGTCACACAGCAGGATTCAGTAGATTATGTAAATGGAAAAAAAATTAATTAGTCAATAGAAATGCAAACACTTTCAATTAGCAATTTTACTGTAATTTCCTGAGGATGCGTAAAACTTGAGAGGCAACTTCTTGCATGAATCAAGATATGAAAAAGGCCAGTCAAGTCACGTACTAAACTACATTTGTGTCCTTTATAATGTCCAATTATTTTGCATATAAAAATACTTATTTACAAACACTATTTACAATAAGTAATTGGTAGAGAAAAGGGATAACTTGTTGGCAATATTTCTGACAAATACACAGAAAGATCAGAGGCAAATAACCAGAGAGTCGGCTACACGGAGAGTCGGCTACACGGAGAGTCGGCTACACGGAGAGTCGGCTACACGGAGAGTCGGCTACACGGAGAGTCGGCTACACGGAGAGTCAGCTACACGGAGTGTCAGCTACACGGAGTGTCAGCTACACGGAGAGTCAGCTACACGGAGAGTCAGCTATACAGAGACAACTGTGAAAACTGGGCTGATACAAGGGATCAGGCCAACACAAGGGACCATCTCATCAAAGATGGCCACTGTGATAAAACTCCTCCTCTGCCTCCTCTGGGTCCACTGATGGTGGGTTGTCCTCTTCCTCATCCACTGGTGGGAGGCTGTGCTCCCTCAAAGCCTGTCTGAACCCCGATTCGCTGTAGGTTGGACATGTCAGGACAACCTGCAAATACAACAAACTCTATAATGACTGTACATGTTTAAACAGGCATATGAATATTAATAATGACTGTACATGTTTAAAGAGGCATATGAATATTACCAAAATGTCACTGCAAGTATTTATCCAAAAAGAACATTTCTACCAATTGTGTTGCATTAATGTGATAAATTAGAGATTAACGTTTTTTTATGTATCCATATTTTACACATACATAGCATTGTTTACATACCAATAATTCATGACCACCATGAAAACCAGCCCATCTAATAAACATTTGATTAGCACAGGTCATCTTTGGAAAGGTTAACACATTTTATATAGAATATAATATATATAATATATATAGCATAACAGTAAATAAACACATCAACACCTACAAAGAGTTAACCAACCATAAAATGCTAGCTTTGTCAAAAGTAAAATATTGTTAGTAAAAATATTGACCTTATAAATCTTTGTAATGTCATCTATTGAGATTGATTTAACACGGTCCATCATGGTATAGTCCATCTTGAGCAATGTGAGGCCAAACCCAGGAAACCAGTGGCTGCGGAGTCAAGAGGGGTTTTACCATCAACAACAGGCCAGACATAAACAGCTTCTCATCAGGTAATAACACATATTTTGTTTAGTTGTGAAATGACTGTAGTGTTGAGAGACAGATCATTGTGATGCATAAGACGGATTATTGTGATGTTGGAGATATACTGTGGTGCAATGTTACACAATGTGGTGTTGCATAACAAACTAGAGTTGTGACACAAACTATGGTGTTCTATTACATGCAATGGTGTTACGATACAGACTATAGCATTGTGACTATAGTGTTGCAACAGATTATAGCATTGCGATACAGACAATTGTGTTGTGATAGACTATTGTGTTGCGTTACATACCACAGTGTTGTGTTTGAGACTATTGTGCTACATACTATATGACAGAAACGAACTCACTCCATGAGAGGAACGATACGCTCGTGTTTGCGTTTGTTGAGTTCTCCGAGCATATTGAGGAAGACAAGCAAGTCAGCCTGCGTACACACTGTCTCATACACATCCTTCTTCAGCACCAGCCTCGTCAGGTACATGTGATCCGCATCATACTCCATCTTCTACAATAACACACGCTTCAAAGTCAACGTGTAGCCACATCATTGCATTCTTCTCTCAGATAATACATCAGGTACTTACACTGATGTAACAACAACAGGAGCAATCTTTTATTCATTCTTTGTTTTATATATATTATATATATATATATATATATATATATATATATATATATATATATATATATATATATATATATATATATATATATATAAAATGTTGTCTGTGCTGGTATCTGAGACATGGCGCTCATAACGTTTACTCTATTATCAGAGGAAGCACTGTGAGACCATGACAGGTTTTTCCCATTTCCTTGTGTGGGATCTTTTTACTTCCCCCGACATAGACGCCAGGCAGAAGGGACCAACGGCCTTTTCCAAAAGACACAGGTAAAGCGGAGTGAAAAAAATCATTGCCCAAGTTTCAAAACAGCAGTAGGTAGACTCGTACCGCGGTCCTCTCAAATGACATTCTGATGCACCAACAGCTGAGCCACCGTGCACCATAGGTATATGCTGCTTTATGATCACAAAAAATATACTGGTAACTGGCCCACTGCCCCCTCAGCCGTGTGTTCTCAGTATTGCCCCCTCATAGACAGACATTGATGGAGACAGCCAAACATGAATTCTTCAACACAATTCTCTGCCACGGTTGAATAAAAGCAGTGTTAATTAAAGAAAATTTTCATTGGCTGATTTACTGGCTAAAATAAAATTTACATGTTGCAAAACCTAATTATTTTATTTCATCACCAAACTGTGTATTTTGCAACATATAAGGAGATAAAAGATCACAGTAGTATCACATTTTCATGGATAATATTAAAATGTAATAAAATACTAATACATAATATCATCAGTGTCGCAATGTCTGGCCGTAAAACAGTCGTCGCTTGATTATTGAATAAAATGGATTAATGAGGTTCTACTATAGTTGCAAAGTACTAACCTTCCAGCCAGACGGAACATACGGCGGAGAGAAGGCAGAGATAGGCACCTGTAACAAACAACCAGCAAATAAAACGAACATCTCTTGATGCACTGCCATCACCATCACATGTTACACCTTGAAAAGTTTAACACAAACCTGAAATATCCATAGTTCAATTATTTTGATAGCTTTTATGTTACAAATAAATATGTTCTTCTTAACTAGTTAACAACAATGATCACCACAAGCATTATATACTATTTTATACTGTACTGATTTCAATATTGCTCAATATATGCCTTAGGGCTAAATAATGGTACTAGAAAATCACTAGTTTGCATTGATTTGCACAATCATAAGCACCAACAGTTGTTCTAGGTTTATTAGTGGATTTCATTCAGAAAGAGTTCGTGAAACACCGACCTTAGATAAGATTTCAAAGTCAAAGAATATCTTGTAGAAGAGAATTCTGGTCATGATCATACTGGTCCAACAGGCATCAAGGTCAGACAGCAGCTGAAGGACACAGCAACGACAAAGGTCAAGGTCAGATGGGACAAACTGCAGTGATGGTCATGCATTCAATAAAGTGTATATCAGGTCAAACAAATAAAAAAATCTTACAACAGTCAAAGATGAAAGGTGCACACACTCTGGCATTAGCTGTTTTTCAGTGGGTAATGTGGCTGTTTGTAACAGTAAATGCAATTTGTTAGTTAACAGATATTTACATATACCTTAGAAGATGGATGTTTTGGTGGGTCTGTAAAAAGATTTTTATCATCAAAAGAAATCTTGAGCCGGTACCCAGTGTAAAAACTGTTTGAAATGGGACACCCATAAATACTTGGGTGGACTTTGTCAGATGAGTATAACAGTATTTTGTTTTGAAATCACATCTTTGCTGATAAAAGAATAAGTTTTAATTAATGTTGCTGATATAGCTGTCATGATTTTAATACTAACGAGTGTTAAATCGAGTACTCTTCAGCTTGTTTTGGTTTTTCGATAAACACCCTACCACCAGATTTGGGGTAAATTACGTTGTAACTGGAATTGCAATGTCAATTCCAATTCCGGAAATAGTCTTCTTTTTTTTACTAAATGGAGAAAATTTAATTAGTATTTTAAATTATTCTTTTAATTACATCATCTAACTTCTTAACTCAAATTATTCGCTACAAATAATCAATAAAATAAACCATGTTACTTACATCATATTTGTTTGCCATTATACACCATAATAATGATGCAGAAATTATATAAAGCTGCTCTAAAATGTTATTTTTTTCTGCTGAGTATAACTGTAGCTGCTCTGTTCACTTACTGTTATTTTGATATGGAATTAATCATTGAAATTGTTTTTTTTAGATGGAATTGGAATGTGAAAATTTAACTGATATAATGTAATTGACCCTAGGTCTGCCTACCACTGACCTTTGCCTCCATGCCAGTGAGCAGAAGGAAATGCTGAATTCGGCCGTAGAAGCTCAGTCCAGTGCGATGGACCAGAGAGTAGGCCAGGGACATGATGTAGATGGTCATCACAAGGGTGTTGGTGCAGCCGACCACGGTCAGTGGAGAGTCTACCGTAACACGCAGGACAGTAGTTCAACTTACAGGGCCTTCTATGAACAACTGATGAAGTTTTTATTATCACGAAATAAGATCTTGTTATGGAATTTTTGCAAGAAACGTTTCAGCAATGAACGACTCACCCCGGTGCCAACTGATCACAGGAACCCCCCTGTACGGCTGACCAGGCACCTCCTGACGCACGGTCTGAGCATACTTCTTAGATCTGAAGAAACATTTCTTCTGCAGCAGTATCCGATCCCCATACTCTTCCTCTAGCGTCTGAATCAGAAATATTCAACCATGTACACACATATAATAATGTGTTTTTAGTAAAATGTTATGTAAACAATATAAGGAATAACATTTATTTCCAACATTACATATATACAGTGTATATACATACACTGCTAACAGTAGAGGAAAAGATAGTGTTCCCGTCTGAGGACACCAACGACAGATAAGTACAAAAACTTCTATCGCACCTCAAAGGTGCATCAAAGCAAAAGGTTTACGTAATCTAAGATAAAAACGTAGCACTTAACAGGCCAAGCTACATGGCTCATAGCATTGTAAAGCAACACAATTTACTTTATCCAAAGTATGTCAACTGAATGGAGACATTCTCTTCAGTTTCTGCTGTCATGCATTGCCATTGAATATATCTGCTAGTTCATTGTATGGTTTAGATGGAACAGTCCCAGACATGTCTCCACAGCAAGGGTTGTGTCTGTATCAACGGAGATCTACTACTACTGCTAGTTAGGTTTGAGAGGTCACACAACAAGGTCACCTTGAGCGAATCCCAGAACTTCTCCCTGCCCTCCCAAGCGACAACTCGAGGAGCTCCCTGCTTCAACAACTCTGAACTGAGAACACCTGGGCCTACAACAGCAAAGGTCAACAGTAGAGTAAACTGCCCACCAGACTAAAACACTAAGTACATGTACTATAACAAACATCCATATGCGCATATTCTTGATATGGCCTCTATCCAAACAGACAAGTACCAGGTATATGACTTGTACACAACCATCTAACGTGCCACACATACTAATTAACACAGTGCAGCCTTGCAGAATTTCAGTAGAGTGTATGTCTGAAATCCAGCATCTACAATATGCACATGCATATACTGAATATATTACCATATTAGTACTACAAGACAGGTATTTTAGTAAAACTATATGGTGGTATAAAAGTGGTTTTTGTATTACTACAAAATAGGTTATATAACTCACTTTGTTCTATACTGGTATGCCATGGCATAGATCTTCCACACCAAACAAACTTCAGTAATTTCTCCCACATCGACACACAGCACATACTTACCCGCATTGGAGTCAAAGATAACCGTGTCTGGGTGTGAAACTTGAAAATGTTCATTCATCACGGAGACAATCTTCTTAGCCCAGTCTCTGTCTACCAAGACATTTGTTTGTTTAGAGTGGGGGCTCTTCACCCGATTCTCACTGTTCACTCGTCGATAACAACGAATACCCAGATGTCGTTGTCGAACATAGTTTTTGAATACTGAAGAGCAACACTGGCGATTTAAAACATGTGTGTGACAATACCTGTATTGCAACCAGCGTTTAGAATCATTCTGAATGTTTAGCAGATGTGTAGAACAACCATGCACGTGTACAGCACAGTGTTCCTTTTGCATCTTCGGGAGAGGATGGCTTTGTGTGCAACTGCGACTTGTGTTATTGTAACCGTGGTAACAGTGGACAACTGACAAACCACCTAAAGTTTGGTGACATTTGTTGAAACTAAAGTCGTTTTGGCATGCATGCTTCATCAATGTCCACAGTGTGGTGCTCATGCGAGTCCTGTCCATGTTGACACTTGGTGTCTGCCTTGCTTCAAACTACAATGTCACTGAGTGAGATGTCATCAGCTGAGATGAAATGATCCTCATGGGAGTAATCAATAGAGAACTATTTCATCTAAATGGAACAAGAGAATAAAACATGTCATTCATTTAATTTATTATAAACCTTCTGAATATAATATACAGAACTGAATTCATTACAGAATGGTCATTGTCATTGTAATTATGGATTTTTTTCATTACCATTACCCATTTTTTATTAGCATTATCATTTCAACATCTTAAAATATATCATCACTGAGGACCACCATTATGCAATTAATGGTACTTTACACATGCAACCATTGAATCAACAATTCTTTATGGCTGATTTCCATGCCAGTTTAACTTGTACATTTTTAAGTTGAAAATGCGATAGAAAAATGATACAGATGACTACAATGCAACAGAAATTAGTAACAGCTGTTCTCTTGCAGCAATATAAAACTAATTGTGCTCACTCCTTATAAAGGGAAATTTGAGGAAGTACAAGCTTAGAACTGTTCGTGGAGATGATGTTGAACCGAACACATTGACCGTAAGGCTATACTTGACAAACCTTAATTTAACTTAAACTTGAAGTCAAAGATAAAAGGTTTAACCTGGTCCTGGGTTTTGGCAGTTATTAGACCCCAAGAAACTTGTCCCCGGACAATGCCAACGTTTTTTAACTTTAAACAAACTGTGGTTTTAAACATTACTGTAAAAAGCCTTACTGGAAGAATACTCACATTATGAATCTGCCCTGGCCTGGGTTAGGCAGTCGTCAACTTAATAGTCAAGTTCATGTGTCACGCACTACGACCTTCTATTATCGCCCACGGACCCATGTGGGTGAAACTTGCACGGAGCTACTAAATTGTTCGTTATGCATGTCAACAGTGTGGCAACAGTCAAACAAATCAAAGTTAACATAGATGATACCATGTACTAATAAAACGAATAACTGTTAATGATATTTGCGGAAGAACACGTCCGTTCGGACCACCATTTCTCGCCTTAAGTTCCGCAATTGATCACCAGGTGGCACTGCAATATACAAACAATGTTCTATTCGCTAAAGGGCATCGGCATTCAGTCGATTTGTCTCAGTGGTCGCAGTCTAGCGGTTTTCTTTTACAAATAATTAAGTAGTCCAGGAGTAACATCTAAACAAAATAAAAATAATTCAACACCCCTTACAGAAAAGGTGTGACTTGACAGGGTGGTAGAATAGACGCTACAGAACACCTCCAGGTAGCATGTCGTTTCAAATTGTGGTATTACAACGATATACAGGAATATACAGGCCACTTGTATGAGGATGCAAGGTTCATTCGTCTATGACTAATGTATGACAACATTAATGCCAATTCACTCATTCTCCAGTGCGGATTATAATAGTTCTCACGTTTAACACCGGGAGTTGTGTATGTGAACACTGATGCACTTTAATTCAGTCAGCGTCTTCTTCATCAGTGGACTTAATTGCGCGGGCTGTCCTTGGATTCTCACCAGTTTATTTTGGCCATACATGCACAGGCTTCTGTGCACGGCATGTTGCTGGCCCTACAGGCGCAGGCGGCTTGGTGACATGTTGACTTCTTGGATCATGAGCACAGACTGCAGCCAGGGCACCATCTCGAATGTTCCAGCCATGTCCAGCTGCTGGTGGCAGACTCTGCATGTGTAGGTTCCAGTGCTTTCTTCCATATATGGGCCTGGTAGTTTCCTCGCTCCATGTGTTGCTGTTAACTGTCGGAGGTAGGGAGGTATTTTAATTTCTTTGTCCCGGCATTTTGACATAACAGCCAGTATCGGACATAGTTCACTTTCCTCCCAGCCCCTTGGCTTTTAACTAGACTGCACATGTGAAGGTCTCATGTGCTTCTAAAATGCTGTTGCTGAGCTCGGGTTCTTCTCCAAGCTGTCCCAAACTGGTCTGATGCTCTTTGCTGCCAAGTAAGACATTGAGACCCTTTTTTTTGCCGAGTCTGGAGAGTGCGCTGTTTGAATCGCACTCGTGAGTACGTGAAAGCCGAGTAGGGCATTGCACAGCCCTAGTTCATTTGCCAGGCTGTGGATAGGTATATACATCGCTTTATCGTTGCACTCCAGTCTGAAACCACAGCTCCCGACACTGAATGTTGCTGTAGTGTGTGGAGCAGAGGACAGCCACATCTGTGTCAGGTGACGGAATCACAATCCTGTTGCGCTCATGAGAGGCATGTTTTGCATGTAACAATAGTCTTGTGTCTGCCTCTTCATAATCCGACTTAAGGGGAACCAGGTGTTCGCACTGTCCTCTGGTGACTAGCACTGACCTCTGGGCGTCCTTGAAGCGACCACATGTTGACCTTCAAGCAGATTGTCTACACCGATGTCGCACCAGGTTCACTTTATGTTGTACATTTCCGATGTATTTGAGCCACTGCTTTGGAATAGGAGTGGCTGACCCTTGGATTTTCACCTGTAAGGCTGCAGAGGTTCACAATTTCTCTCGCTCCCGAGCTTTGATTGAGGGGCTGAAGTATTGGTCGAAGACAATATCAAATCGCTGACAACCATTCAGACCTAGAGGTGCAGTAACCAGGTTGTAGTACTTGAATGCCATTTCACCAAAGTTTGCTGCATCAGCAGACTTTGTCATATGTATCAGCGCCATCGCATCGATGATGTGGTCAGTAGACATCTCACTGGTTGTGACTTGTGGCAGTTTTGGCTGGACATATACCTTCTTCTGTAGCTTAGCAATGAGTACGCTCTTGTCAGTTTTCCTCAAACTGCCATCTAGATGGGCCATGGAGAATGGCACTATTGATAACTCGTAGTTGAGGACTTCTCTCAGATTGATATTCGGCGAGTTTGCTGCGATCAAGAGTCAGCCAAAGAGTTCACGGTCAGCATTTTTACAGTTTTCTTCTTGACTAGTGTGACATATGTTTTGATCTTCGGGTTTGGCAGGGAATCCCCAAATTTCACTTCCTTGGTATTCAGTATCTGTTCCACAAATGTTGTCATCTGAGCAGTGCCGATTTCGGAGGAGGCATGATGCAGCATCTGGGGGTATTTTTTATTCATGTGGCGAAATGCCATCATCATCCTCGTCCAGGGAGAAGGGATCGATGATAAGCTCTGATATGATGACAGTCAGCAGCTTCCGAACATCACCTTCATCTCTCGCCGCTCTCTTTGGTGCTGCGTCTCTGTGGGTACCAACACGACCTGAGTCATGTATGGCACACATCTCCTTCATTGCTGTTGTGGAGGCTGCTCGTTCATGACATGTCGGGAACCATCGCTCCAGAGCTCTTTGTCTGTGACTGATGCCAATGATGCTACCGCTTGTCTTGCTGTCAATGTTGATAGACTGCTCTACGGCCATGTCAATTCACACTTGAGCAAAAGGCCGAGTCGACCGACTGATGGCATGATTCTTAGACATTAAATCCTCATTGAAGGCAGAGTGGGTCTCAGACAGCTGGTTCATGTGAGCCAGGTAAACTAGAAGCCACCTGGAGTAGTTTGGACGACCCATTGAGGAGAAGTGAGGAGTCATGAAGCGAAGCCAGTCTCCAGTCCTCTCTGCCTTGATGAACTGAAGAAACACCTGTATCATGGACACATAGTCACTCCAGTAGGCAAACAGCTGTACCATGGACACATAGTCACTCCAGTAGGCAAACAGCTGTACCATGGACACATAGTCACTCCAGTAGGCAAACAGCTGTACCATGGACACATAGTCACTCCAGTAGGCAAACAGCTGTACCATGGACACATAGTCACTCCAGTAGGCAAGCAGCTGTACCATTGATACATAGTCACTCCAGTAGGCAAACAGCTGTACCATGGACACACAGTCACTCCAGTAGGCAAACAGCTGTACCATGGACACATAGTCACTCCAGTAGGCAAACAGCTGGGACATGACAAGTTCATCAGTTTTGAACCTTGTGAACTCTGACTCTAATGTGGTTATGGCCTCACACATCCTCAACATGGTGTTCTGGACATATTTCCCTTCTTCCAGAGCTAACAGCATTTTCCTCCACATCACTGCCTTCCTGCTTAGAGAGCCACTGTACGAAGACACGCCGCTGCAGACGAAACATGGCTTCCGTGACTATCACTCCACGATTGTAGGACTTCCCTTTCAGAAGGGTCGAGGTTGTCGAACTGCCATACATGCCAGATTCTATCAGCAGATCGTCGATGCCTGACATCTGGTACTTCTTTCCCAGAACAGCCAGATAGTTCATTGCAATGTGGAAGCCTCACATGCGTATCACCATGCCTTCAAGCTCCATTTGTCTCATTGGCCTTCACATAGATAGCAAGGTCAAATGTAATGACACTATCATTCTGGCTAAGGCGTGCCTTTGTGGACTGCACATTCTTCACGACTGTGTAGACAGTGCTGAACGCTATTGAAGAGCCATCGATTATAGGGCAGTAGCCGATGTCTGTGTAAACGGGAACACAGGAGTAAACCACAGAATTGAAGCCACTCCAACCGGGCACTTTTTGTTTGTCTGTGGGGAAGAGTTCCACTCCTAAACTGCTTCATTGGTGTCATTATTACCAATGCCCAAGCAAGTGCATTTGAACCACTCGGCATATATCTTCCCGGAGAAACTGATAACAGCAAGCCGTTTTCCGTACGCACTGTCTGATGGATTCACCAGTGGATTGAAGTGACCTTTTCCTGTTTGTTTGGCCTGTGCAGACCCTCGGCTTGGGGGTTAAACCAAACTGCCCTCGCTGATAGAGGGCCAGTGTTGTGGCATGGGTTGTCCCCTTTCCAAAAAGGGTCTCTTCATTGTTGTCATTATTGTCTCCTGCCACCTGGACAAAGACGCCTGGGGAGATGTTTGATGGCAACACCACGCCAAAGAGTTCGCTCTTGGATAGCATCTCATTGTGTCCATTGCCTCTACATCATCGTAGAACTCACAGTGGCATATTCTGCTGAGCAAGGTAATGAGCTGCTTTGACCTCCAATACCCAGGGCCACATGTTTGGGCATATTGGTTCTAACATGAGTCGCACAGCGTACAACATCCTGAGCCAACATCAGAACACGTCTTTCATCTGACGACTTACTACACGCTGGCTGGCGATGAGAACTCATCTTCACCTTCCTTTTCTGGTTTGGTAATAACCCAGAGTAGTAGCCAGTAAAGAATGTCTGGTATCAGACATATAGATTTGGTCAGGGTTATATCCATGTTAGTAGGTGGTTATATGTATATATATATATATATATATATATATATATATATATATATATATATATATATATATATATATATATATGTATATATATATATATATATATATATATATATATATAGATCCATGTTAGTAGGTTAGTAGGTGGCCTAGGCAGTCATTGACCGCTGACTTACTGAGTTTGTCAGTGCGGTACAGTGAACGTTAACGTGTGTGCGACTGGCACTGACTGCTATAATTTATAGCTAAGGATCGATGGGCTATTAATATCATGGCGTGACAAAGTGTATACAAAAAATTATGATTTGGCGTTCAGTCAGTGAAGGATCTGCTAGAACATTGTGTAAAATGTTTCATGGATTTGTCAGTAAAGCACTATGTAGTTTATCAACAGTATTGACAAATAAATGCAACCTACTATTTCGATGCATCTCCATTTGAGAGCCGTGCAAGAAAAACGGTAATAATATTTAATATGTTTGTGATTTACCTGTAGTGGTTGTATAATCCATTGAAAATTTATATTGTTGTACATATTCCAACGGATAATTATAATATGAAGCCAGTGCTACCTCAATATTTCGAATAGATTGAGTCTGGACAAAGATATTCACTTTTACGTTACCCTCTCCGTCTAAATTTTAGCGGCCCGCAGTGACGGACCCTTAGCATGTATAGTGGCCTGTAAAATTGTTTTAATACCACAATTTGAAACCACATACTGCGTGGATGTGTTCTATAGGGTCTAACACCCTGTTAAGTCAAGCCGTTTCTGTAGGGGGTGTTGAACGATTTTCCTTATTTGGCCTCCTATGAGAAATAGCTCCTGGACTAAAGCATATCTACCCCATATGCACTGTCTATGTTTTATCTACAAAGTGTCATTATGTGTTTGTTTTCGTTTGTACGATGCTTCACCGCACACTAAAACAAGCCCAGTATTCAATGGTTTGAAATCACCCGAGGCTGAAATGTTTAATACGGGAAAGGAGGATACGTGCAGTGGGCCATCACTATCAAAGTGATCCTGATATACAGTTTTCATTATACACTGCAATCAAACCATAGACTCACAAGGGACACCACGCAACGTCGTACGTGTAGTCACGTACGTGCCAGCTAGGCTCGATTTCAAAACGGTGATTCAATTATATTTTGGACACATTTCTTGAAAAATTGGCTTGTTTTACAAACTCCACAGTTTCCTAAATGGTACAGGTATGTAGCTATAAATGAGGTATGAATAAGGAAATTATATATTTAGTGGAATGTCCATGTTCATGTTGACGTGAATGCACGCGTTGGAACCAATGCCCCAACTACTCATATGACGTTGCGGCAACGTTGCCACGACGGTGCAGATTGGTCGTGGCAAAGTTGTGAAATAACGAAAATGTGTGGACTCGCATAGAAATTGCTACGACGTCGTGACACAACTTTCCTACGACCTCTTCAGGATAGTGTGATACCGTCACATAGCCCCCCCCCCACAGCAGAGGGCCTAAACGCATACACGTTTATTGTTATGGTTGTTCATTAACAAACATCAACTTTATAGGACATCAGATGTACAACTCTGTAACTGAGTCGGTTTACGTATGTTCAATTAAAGTCTGCAAGTTCGTATTTTCAGTGACGCTCAATTGGCTGCACGGATGTCATAGACCCGGATCTACTCCCTGGTGACGGAGGCTGCAAATACATGAAGAAAAAACAACTATAAAAATCATTCTGCTGTGATGGTGGTCTTGGTGCTTACTTTGTTGTCTTTGTAGGCGGTGTCTGATCAGGTGTCATCACAAAGTCTTATGTCTTAAACGTGGTTATACCCAAGACACTCACAGGTCCATGCATGGCTATCGCAGCAGTGTTTTACGGTAGTGGAATTAGACGATGTGAATCCACGACATAATACACATTTACCCCCATGTGTGATATTTTACTTCCCCTGGCATAGACACCAGGTAGAAGACACCATAGACACCAGGTAGAAGACACCATAGACACCAGGTAGAAGACACCATAGACACCAGGTAGAAGGGACCAACAGCTTTTACTGTCTCCTCCGAAATACACGTTTCCTACTTCCTATAACTATTACAAGTGGATTTTGTCCAGGGGAAATTGACACGGGGGGTATGACCTAGGGGGATATTGGCGGGGTAATATTGTCCGGGGCATTATGTCCTGATACCAAAGGTGGGCCGGGGGGTTGGAATCAAGTAGGCACGTGTCTAGCACCGAATCACAAAGGGCCTACGTGTCGGTTAATTAACAAGCACCACACCACATAGGCCCTACGTGTTAGTTGATTAACAGTTGGACTGTTGTGGTATTCATTCATTTCTGTACAATTTAGAATGTTTACGCAGCTGACTTCTTCTAATGGCGTGCATAACTTCCTACGTTTCCACTCACTGTCCACATCATGCAGAGTTGACAAGTGGCTGACAAACAGTAAACGCTACCTCTGAGTGCTGGGATGTTTGACTGCATTCCGTTTGAATAATGGGGATCGTATAAATATCGTGTTGTGAAGGAAGAAATATTAAAATTTTGGTAAGTATTGGTCTAAACATACATCTACATAATAAATACGTAACCGATTCTGAATAAAGTTATTGACTTAACCAACCAACGACACTTGAAAAGACATGTCCGCAATTAATATTATATGGAAGTTAGCATGCTATTGTTTGCAATTTTCCAAAGTTATTCAGCAGTAGACTTGTGTTACAATTGCCCTAAACTGTCATCATCAGTACGTAGTGTCATGTGATCAGATCTTCACACTTCTTGTTCTCTATCCAAGCATTGATGTTGATGTCTGTGTGGCTCTTAATTAGTCTTACCCTGCCTCTTTTACTTTCAACCATTGCCTCCAATGTTTTCCGTGGAATTCCTCCATGAAATGTGATAATCCAACATGGTAGAGAATGTGAGAATTCCGACAGATACGTGTATTGCCGTTGCAATTCGTTGAAATGTGCGAAAAACGTGTCATTCAATTAAATCGCAGCCATTTTTCTTTAAGCAACACCCGACCACCCAACACTCGACCCCCCAACACTAACGATGTGTAGCTCTGTATGCATGAATATGTAGTGGATGTAACCATGTTCGTGTCACAGTGACTTCAACAACTATTATATATACCCTATCACTTATTGGAAGCATCGATAGATACGGCCCCTGTCTGACGTGTGTATTCGACATCCGCTGAAGTGTACATATGACATTCGGCTTCTGCTCGCCAACACAGCGCTGTCAGTTTGCGATGCACGTAGCCAAAGATTGTTCTACATAACATTTTTCGATACATCGGACAAACACAGGGACACGCTTATATCTTCTTGATAACCCATATATGTAAGTATCACCTTGCTTACTTAGTTCTGTTGCAATGCAATGATACAATCACACGAGCATTTAAGCCGTTATGAATGCCTGATGGCGTGTACAAATCTCGCCACCCGTGCTCATTTTATAGCAATGACGGACATTAGTATGTTAGTCGACTGTAGGGTAGCGTTCACCGCACTTGGTCCATACGCTCAGGATTTCGTATTGCGTCGAACTATGTTCGTTCAAATACCCCGTTGCCACGTTAATGTGTATGGCAAATCGCTGTGTTTTGCATTGCAAAGCTGCATATTAAAAAAAATCACTGTAATGACGTAACCGTGATGGCGTATCGAAGTTTGATTATGTTGAATAAAAGCACCTAGTCCACAAATGAAAATATCGAAGTCACACAGGCCATCCGGAAGAAAAAACTATGATATGTGCAAGCCCAACGACTACACGACTGGAGTTGTGTTGACTGTATTTGACACCTGCTGCAAAGTGCAGTGGTTCGCCTGAGCACCACTTATATTTTAAATGTATCGGAGCTAAAGATACACGTCAACGGTTTATTGTAATGTTACAAGCATTTACAAAGCCATTCATGTGTGCATGCGTTCACGCGTGGGTGTATACAAAACAAAATTCGTACACTTAATACTTAAGACTCCTTTTCATTTAAACGTTCGCGAGCTGTGAATCATCTTAGCTTTGTACAACGTGTACAATATGAAGAGAACATGTGTGTTCAGGTCAGATGTCAATCACAGACAGTGGCGTATCTCGCAGAGAGGACGATCTCGCAGAGAGGGAGACCAAGCCTAGTCACCCAATAGCTTATCATGCTACCATGTACACCGTTTGGTGGCGCAACAGGTTACATACGAAAAAATAAAACATTTAACCAATGCCCCCCCCCCCCAATACGCCACTGATCACATAACACAACGCGTGTCATGCTACTCCGTGTCTGTGCACCGTTAATGTGTTATCTTATGTAATGCCTCTACTGTAATAATTATATTCATTAGTGTAATATATTTTGATTTACTTATTATCCAATGGGGAGAGGGGCATGAACCAATGCCCCCCCCCAATACGCCACTGATCACATAACACAACGCGTGTCATGCTACCCCGTGTCTGTGCACCGTTAGTGTGTTATCTTATGTAATGCCTCTACTGTAATAATTATATTCACTAGTGTAATATATTTTGAGTTACTTATTTTTATTGTGAACACCCCCGATTGTGCTCACCGCGTCATTATGTGTGCTCATCGTGTCAATCATGTTTCATGATGCAGATTTTCCGATGGCGACACCAGCAGCCCCGCTGTCTCCGCCTCCGCAACCAGCTGCCAGCGACACGGCCATGTCGCAGGATCTCGTCATCGGTGAGTAGACAAAACATCTAAACGCAGAGTTGCCAATTCTCCTGCTTTGGGACTGAGATTTCTTTATGTTTTGCCATTTGTTTTACTTTCCTTCTTTTTCAAACACTCTACTTCGTTTTGATCCAATTCCCATCAATCAAGGTTACAGTTGCTATAAAAGGTGCCTACAGAATGCACAAAAGTGAATCCATGAGAATTTGGATCCATTCCCTGAAACATGGCTGCCATAGTTACATTTATTATAAAAAGTGGCTAGAGAATGCATAACATATGGCACTTTTGAGACTTTCATATGTCAAAATTACGTATTGTGCGCGGCAATCCTTCCTCTATTTGCAGCAGGAGAATATCCTTCCTGTTAATGAGTCTTGAATACACTTGTTGTTATGCCATAACGCTATTACGTTATGGCATACAGAGGAAAGGGACTTCGCGAAACTACCACACGTTGAGAAACGTCTGAAGCAGAACGAATATGTCTTAAGTAGTGAACTGGTGGTGAAAGTTTGATTTCTAGCCAAACTATATTCAACATGCTTTGTAAAATACGTGCATTCTTTACCAACGCTTGTCTCGTAAGTAAGTATTTCACGTCTGTAGCTAGAGAGTAACGGGGATAAATAGTTTTGTATCACCATCTCTCGGGTGTGGCAAATTAATGGCGTAAGAGCTTCCTTGATGTAGGAGTGAAACTTTTCTAAATATTGCTTTTGGTAGGGCGCTGTTAGTCCTCGAAAGCTTTTGTTTGCCAGGAGTCCCGAGGGGTGACCTGGACGGATTTTGGCACTTATTTTCAAAATGTTCTCCCATTTCAATGTTCGTGATCTTTTCATATTGGCATTGATTAGTCTTTGGCAACACTGCGCCCAGAAAGGTATTTCCGCAGTCAGGTTGAAACCTGGAAGACCATTGCATGGTTCCGTGCTCTGTGCCTACACAAAAGTGAAAAATCAAACTGGTATTGTTCCAGGTTTGTGCATAGGACTGCCGTTCGGTTGTATCCTGCTGTTTCTAATTGTGGCGATCACCGTTAAGATGACGCGGAGAAGACGAACAGCCGAGTAAGTACGGTCTGGTCGGAATACGACATCTGGCAGTCGCGTTGCGTGGATCTAACTTAACAGTAACTAATCCAGAGGCATTTTAATGAACCATAATTTGGAAATAAATTGTCAACGTTATTATAAGCTGAATATCGGTGAATGCTACAATAGATGTAGTTAGTATGCCACTATGAAAAAATTTTTATTATAAAATCGATCATACTAAATTAATGTGTGCATTTAAAAAAAAAATAACTCAATTAAAGAAAAACATAAATAATGCTTTGCCTCCCGCAGGTGGGCCGAAGTGTTAGTCATGCTAATCATAACTGTTGTGTCGTCAGCGATCAAACGAGCATCGATGCTGACAACAACGACAACGTGGAAGCCCAAGAAGACGGCCTGGGACACGAGAACGAGGCGAGTGACGTCAAGCAGCCAGATATCGCGCTGTCCATGTCCATATCTTCGGCGATCCAGCAGCACATAATGGAGAAGCTGTCTCCGACAGCCAGCGTCCTACCGGCCAACGATGTTGCAAAGGAATTGGACGGGATAGGCAACACGGCGATTTCGTTAGATCCTCAACCCCCGGAAGCAGACCCAGCAGGGCGCTTCCGGTCATCTCTTACCTTGGACATCGGGTTAAAAGAGAAGACGACCTGAGAAGCGGCGTCGTAGGCCGCATTATATAATGCCTTTAGTAAATATTCCAATTTGTTTTCGCTTCAACAGAAACTTAGATATACAAATTGGAGAAGAGCACACCGAACTTTATGTTGATAATAGAAATACGTATTTGCACAACTGGGATACTTCAGTGATATAAGTACAAGTGTTTCAAGTTGAAACTGTCAACTAACCCCTCAATTCGCCTGTTTTAACAAACCCCGTATACAGGGTTCATTGAAACAGGCGAGAGGTGCTCATTAAAGTCAACATATTTCTGATGTTTAAATTTGCAAATTTGATTAGTAGCTTTGTATATGGTATATATATGTACGCCAACCTCCGCATGCAATTTGTTGCGATATATAAAACGAGTTTCCAAATATTTCAGTTTTATTAACCGTTTCAACTAGCCCCGACCTCCCCTAGTTATTTATTTTTTAGTTGTTGTTGGTTGTCTGCTTTAAGTTCACTTACACATAATTGTATGACATATCTTAACGAAGGTTGGATGTAAATAAACCTAATAAAGACAATTTTGCTCTCGGTCGGCCAGACGCATAAACAGATAATGACCAGATTCTGGGCGCATAAATAATTTCCGTCACATCACTCTGCATCCAGGTAATGATGTGTGCGATAACAGTGGCGCCACAGTGCGGAACATGGATAATCGAGGCTTGCGCGTATCACACCCAAAACCAGTGTCTGCAATATAAAATCATACCCATACTGATATCATCAGTTACCCTGGTACTATTATACCATAAACTGGGGTGACTTTAGGCTATTTTGTTAAGATTGCTCAACCGGTATCTTCGGCAATAAAACAATGAACCAAGAGGCTACCACTAGCCAACAGACTGCCCGTAGATGATCACCACTTTTGACAGTAAAATTGTTCCATGGGGAAGTAGTATGTTGTGTACTGCATGGCGACTATAAATTATCATAAGCTGGAACCCTACATAAATATTTAATATTATATTTACAATGATAGTATGAAAAAACAGGGAGCAAAGGTGACTAGCCCGCCGGGGTGATTTTGGCCCACTGCACAAGTCACACCTGTTTAAATTTCCCAAAGCACCAAATGCAATAAAAGTGGGAATATACCATCCTAAAATGCTATATTGTATTGAATCTTAGACCGAGTAAGTGTTGTCCAGTCACGGTAAAGTTGCACACCATTTACTATAATTTTAGATTTTTTTAAATGTTCAAGCATGTCGTATTTTTTTCTCCAAAACATCCACGTTTGAAAGAACCAAATTCTCAGAATCACTAGTAAATGGGACGCAATACTACCCCCACTTCGGTGAATGGAACGCATGCAGATCTCATGGGTCTTTTTTATTTCCTTCGAGGGCTAGTTTCCAAAATGGCACTTTCTAGGTTTCACAAAGAATCAATTCACAGGAAGTCTCACAAACAAGCCCAGCTAGAACATCTTATCCTTGGAACTATGCACTTCAGACAATTAGGCGGAGGGAGCCCAATTCGAAGGGTCGCTGCCTTAGGAGCAAAAAATTGGTTACTTGGCAACCGAAGCATGGACACAAATTACCAGGCCAAATATGATTAACAGGCTCAGAATCCCCTTTGTACTTTTTAGCCAGACTGTAGGCACCTGATTATACTTATACTGGTGTAGGGCTGCAGGCAGTCTGACTTGACCTTACTTCTTCAGAGAAGACTCAGGTCGCAGTTATTAGCAGTTAGCACCAGTCAGCCAGACTGCATTAAAGACATTCCATGGCTAACTGATGAATGGTGCTTTGTGGACATCCTGGCAGCTCAATTAAATAGGGATTATGGCCCGAATTTTATAACTGGTTGTTTCCGACTGGAAAAAGATGTTGCCTGTTGCCTTTTTTACATTGAGTAGGAGTACATGAGTACTCCCACCCCAGGTAGGAGTACATGAGTACTCCCACCCCAGGTCTGGACGAGACATAAGAAAGCATGTTAGTAGTAGGACACAAACAAAGTCTACCCAAGCAATTAAAACTAAACTAGCAAGAAAAACAATATGCATACGAAAACAAATATTTTAATTGTATACAAAACCAAAATGTGATGTGCATACAATGTTGTTCGATCATACACACACCAACCAATTACTGACACTTATGTTTCTTACATCAAACACCGAGACAACAGAAAAATTCTATTTACATTCAAGCCTAAGTAAAGTTGACTACTTTAACAAGTTCAGGGTAATGTGAATGAAAATAGCTAACAACTGGTGCACGGGCATTGCAAAAAGCTGTAAACATGCATACCATAGTCCAGAATACCACATCATGTTATCTCGGATGTCTAAATTTGAAGAACACACTGGAACTAGTAGCAATCTTACCCAGCTGCTTTAACACAATAGCAAACATCATTAGCCTTACTTAAAGCTGCCAAGAAAGGTGTACCTGAAACTGAAAGGTGTCAAGTGCAAAGAAACATGAGATGTCGGTGAACGGACACATTTAGTCGACCTCTTCCATTCTGTTGGCATCCTCGTCATCGCCCTCCAGTGGGGGCATCTCTTCCGTCGTTGCGTCTCCAGCAGCCCCTGGTACCTCCTCCTCTTCCTCGATGCCGAGACCCAGCTGGATCATGCGGTGGATGCGCTTGGCGTGCACCTGGGGGTCGTCCAGACTGAAGCCAGACGCCAGCAGCGACGTTTCAAAGAGAAGCATCACAAAGTCCTTTACAAATTTGTCGTTCTTGTCAGCGTCAACCTTGTCCTTCAGCGTCTTAATGATGGGGTGGTCTGGATTGAGCTCCATGTGTTTTTTCGCCGCCATGTATCCCATGGTGCTTGTGTCACGCAGTGCCTGGGCCTTCATGATGCGCTCCATGTTGGCCGTCCAGCCGTACTGACTCGTCACGATACAGCAGGGTGAGTTCACGAGACGGTTCGACAACACCACCTGCAACAGCATGGACACTCATTGTAAAGAATGTGTCAAAATTATTGGTATAACATCAACTTACATGGAAGGAACAACTGAATATTTTGCAGCTTGCATCAGATTTGTATTGGCTTGATTAGCACAGGCATCGGCATATATCGATACGATGGGGAAAAAATATGTCATCATTTGCAAGCATGACCAATGCATAGAACAGTTAAAAATACTGTTGACGCAGTTGTAAAAACAAATCATTACAGCACTTCAAAGAAATCGGTTACTCAAGTTTATATAATAAATGGTTCAAACCCCGCCACCTCCTGAAAAACACTGCAACAAAATGAAAACGAACCTTCTCCACTTTCTTGTCGAGGATGTCCTTGACGACCTTGCACAGTCCCTCGTACAGGGCCTTTGCCTCTTCGAACTTCTTCTTCTCCTCCTCGTCCTCTGGCAGCTCAAGACCCTCCTTCGTGACGGAGACGAGCGTTTTGCCGTCATACTCCTTCAACTGCTGCACGGCATACTCGTCGATCGGATCGATCATGTAGAGCACCTCAAAGCCCCTGTTCTTGACCCGCTCAACGAAGGCAGAGTTCTCGACAGCCTCCTTTGTCTCGCCCGTGATGAAGTAGATCTGTTTCTGGGTGTCCTTCATGCGTGACACATAGTCCTTCAGGGATGTCATCTCATCGCCTGACTGGGACGAGTAGTAGCGCAGGAACTCAGACATCCTCTTTCGATTCGTTGAGTCCTCGTGAATACCCAGCTACAAAGCAAGAAACAACAATCAGCTCTTATGATCAACCACCATAAGATATCGTGGAATACCAACATTCCACCATTTACTCTACCCAGACGTAACTATAAGAGTGGTTTCCTATCACTAAACCAATCAATCACTTTTCCATTTTACACCTTTGCATAAATCTGATTTGAAAAAGTACATATTTTGGCAAAATGTATGTTGCAGTCCAAGCATGTGGCTGTCATTGGACATTAAGAAAGAGGTCCTATAGACACAACGCAAGGACATAATGCTGGTACTCTTCTTCCCTTGCACAGCCAACACTGCCATCATCAGCACGCCGACTCAGAGCAGTCTGCCAGCTGTGTTGATTACAATGTGGCACAGTTGTGCAGGAAGTATCAAAACAATCACACATGATTACCAGGACGGAATATTCAAAATAGCAATGTTAAGTATGCTTACAAAACTATCTTCGCAATCCGTTTTTTCGCTCATCTCATTTCGTAATAAATCGAACCTAACTAGAATCGACTATAACATGCTAGCTCATTTATACACACATTATTTAATGAATATATGAAATGTACAGGCAGCTTTAAGACAAAAAACATTGGTTTCACCCGTCACTAATGATTGGCATATATACAGTAACAAAACAAGTTGCACACACAAAAGCTTGCATCAGATTTGTATTGGCTTGATTAGCACAGGTATCGGCACATATCGATACGATGGGGAAAAAAAGTGTCATCATTTGCAAACTTCATAAATCGGGGCTATTTGTGTAAAAATTTAACCAACAACATATTATATACTACCATGAGATTTCTGCATCAACATGTTCACTCACCTTGAGGTTCTTTGCGAATGTTTCGTAGAACTTCTTGTAGTTGTCCTTGTCTTCAGCAATGTCGTCAAACAGTTCCAGGCACTTCTTGACGAGGTTCTTGCGGATCACCTTCAGGATCTTGCTCTGCTGCAGCATCTCACGTGAGATGTTCAACGGCAGATCTTCAGAGTCGACAACGCCCTTGATGAAGCTGAGGTACTCCGGGATGAGCTCCTCGCAGTTGTCCATGATGAAGACACGTCGCACGTACAGTTTGATGTTATTGCGCTTCTTCTTGTTCTCAAACATGTCGAATGGGGCACGCTTTGGCACGTAGAGCAGGGCACGGAACTCCAGCTGGCCCTCCACCGAGAAGTGCTATAATAAAATAGAAGTCAAGTATCAGTATGTGGCAAACATACGAATATAGAACATGCTGCATTTGACCTGTTAGACGGCAATCGAAAACATGAAGATAATAAAAAATATCATAATAAAACATTCTAATAAGCGTATGCCAAGATTCGTTACTCAAGATGAGGGAACTGCTTCACATCAGACGGTACCATGTCATATCATTCAACAATGGCATCCGTCGAGAAAGCATGTTGCACAAAGTTGGACACATACACTTTTTGGTCAACCATTTCAAACAAAAGCGACTGCTTTGTCATCAAGCAGAAACTGCTTCAATTTATAAAAACATGGACAGGCAAAAATTCTTGTAGTGCTGTATACATTACAGCTTGCATCAGATTTGTATTGGCTTGTTTAGCACAGGCATCGGCACATATCGATACGATGGGGAAAAAATATGTCATCATTTGCAAGCTTCATAAAAACAAAATCAATCTAATAAAAAAGTTATTTTACTCGTAAAATCAATGTCTGCACTGAACAAAACAGCTGGTTTGGTAAGAATCGCATCCAAATTACGCTATCAAAATTTAAAAACATCAATTTCCACAAACCTTGACAGCAAGATGGTCTTCCCAGTCATTGCTGAGTGACTTGTAGAACTCCCCGTACTCGTCCTGCGAGATGTCATCAGGGTTGCGTGTCCACAGTGGCTTTGTCTTGTTCAGCTCTTCCTCATCAATGTACGTCTCCTTGATGGTCTTCTTCTTCTTCTTCTTCTTCTCATCATCATCTTCGTCATCATCAAGATCTTCAATCTTTGGCTTGTCCTCATCCTGTAACACAGTGGCAGCCACAGTGAAACACTGAAGTTTAGATAGCAACATACAGCAGCACTTAACCCTTTCAGACCCACATGATCGCCAGCAAAATTTGCCCCAGGAACCACAGTTATTTCAATGATTCAGTTTTCTGTTACCATGCACAGGGGATTGTCTAACAACAGCACAATAGTAAGAGACAGACCCATAAAAGTATACATTTTCTGAAAGCTGAATGAATGAGCTATCCATCCAACTACAATTTATTCATGAAAACACAGACAGGTGCATGACAATTGCCATGGAAAACAACAACAAAATGTACGGAAATTGAAAAAAACGAATGTCCAAAATAAAAATGGTTCACTGATATAAATGTCCACTTGTAAGAGTAGCAGCAATGTCTATATATCACTGAATACTAGTCTGTACCAGTCTTCAAGTCTGCAATTGCTACAACAATCAGCAAAAAGTATGAAAATGTAATGTTCAAATAAAACACACAAAACAGGCACAGCGTCCGAATCAAGTATCACAACGTTATGTGATGTCGATTTTTTCGAAGTCGGAGACGTTAACTTCGTCATCGCTTTCTCAGTCGAAACCGCCTGGACAATCTCGGATTTGTTCCTCCAGTAACTCGACATTTCACACGTAAAGTTCAAATAAAGCACACAAAACAGACACAGCGTCTAAATCGTCCGGGTCAAGTATCACATTGTTATCGTCGGAGCTGCTGTCAATGTCGATGTTTTCGAAGTCGGAGACGTCAACTTCGTCGGAACTTTCTCAATCGAATTTGCCTGGATTAGTTCCTCCACTAACTCGACATCTCTCGCGTAAAACCCGCCAAATTCTTCGCCAATGTCCGTCTCAAACGACACATCGAAAGACGCTTCACTAGCGCCACTTGATCCGGCCATTTCTTTTCCGGCAACTTCGAAAAATTATGACAAACGATGCGGAAAATTCACTTTTCCTATCCAAATTGAAAACATCGAGAAAAGATGGCCGACAGTATGATACTGCGCATGCGTGCCTCTTTCTGATAACGTCATAGCAAAGCCTACTAAGTCGCTGATTGGACCGTATTTATAAATGGAACTTGGAGTACGTATATTTACGTACACGGGTCGCAACGGCTGTTAAATACGATACGTATATATACGTACTCGGGTCTGAAAGGGTTAAGAAATAGGCAAACATTTTAACTTCATTACCTTTATTGAGATACATAATTCTAATAACAATGACCCATGCTGAACCAAACCGACTGGAATTCAACATGTCTGAACAAACTTGACAAGTTAAAAATGACTGACTAAAATACACAACTTACAATGCTTGCATCAGATTTGTATTGGCTTCATTAGCATGAATATCGGCATATATCGATACGATGGGGAAAAAATTTGTCATCATTTGCAAGCTACTACTCCATTATTGAACAACTGTCATCCTAAACAAAATATACAAACCTTATTTTCTTCATCCTCCTTTTTGTCTTCCTTCTTCTCATCATCGTCCTCTTCGTCGTCAGAGATCTCCTTGTCTCGCTCCTTCTCGACCATCAGCCTGATGGGGTAGCCGATGAACTGACTGTGTTTCTTGATCACTTCCTTGATACGCTTGTCTTCGATGTACTCACTCTGGTCCTCCTTCATGAACAGCGTGATCCTGGTGCCCCGGCCCATCGGCTCGCCGTGGTCTGGCCGCAGTGTGAAGCTGCCACCGGCAGATGACTCCCACGTGTACTGCTCGTCATCGTTGTGCTTGCTCGTGACAACCACACGGTCGGCCACCAAGTAGCTCGAGTAGAATCCCACGCCAAACTGACCAATCATCGAAATGTCGGCACCTGCCTGAAAACAAGGATATGGAATTGTTGTTACACCAGTCAAACTACTGGACACGACAGATTTCACATGCACACAATACAGTAACAAAACCCATTGCACACATTAAAGCTTGCATCAGATTTGTATTGGCTTAATTAGCACAGGCATCGGCACATATCGTTACGATGGGGAAAAAATATGTCATCATTTGCAAGCTTCACAAATCAGAGTCATTCTTGTATTGTAAACATTACATGGGATGTTAATTTCGAAACCACTTGAAACAGAACCAAGATATTAATGGAGGATAGATAAGTGTAACAAGTGGTACACTTTTTACATTTAATAGTACGGTAAATAACAGTAGTGGCACCTAGCTGCTAAAAAATAACGCAGTATGTAGACAACACAAGCAACCTTGAAATGTATTATGCCAACTTGTTTTCGCCAGCAACAAAACGGTTTTAAACACGTAAAACGCCCATATCCACTTTATAAAAAATTTTTTTTGCACTGTATGGGAATGTCTGCAAACAATTTATGCCACGGACATTTACCTGCAGAGCCTCCATGAAAGACTTGGTCCCGGATTTGGCAATGGTACCCAAGTGGTTGACCAGGTCAGCCTTGGTCATACCAACACCCGTGTCGTGGATGGTCAGCGTACGCTCAGCCTTATTTGGAATAATTTTAATGTACATATCCTTGCAGCTGTCCAACTTGGACGGATCTGTGAGGCTCTCGTATCTGATCTTGTCGAGGGCATCTGAACAGTTAGAGATGAGCTCTCGCAAGAAGATCTCTTTGTTAGAGTAGAATGTGTTGATGATCAAACTCATCAACTGAGCAATCTCTGCCTGGAAGGCAAAGGTCTCGGTGTCTGCATCATCCATCTCTGTATCGGGCATTGGCTTTGGAACCATTTTCTGCAACAGAAGATGAACGTTCCTATAAAATACTTGCAAACACCAACACAGCTGCACAACACATGCATGCTGCATAATTAAGGTATCTGGGGTGGCTTATAATATGCATGTCTTGAATCAAGTAATTTCAGTAGAAGTTTTTATAAGTTAACCATTTCTTGTAGATTGTAGTTGAAATACTATAATATTCCAGATAAATAAAATCCTGAGTGTCATATTTTTTGCAATGTCACAAGATTTTGCAAGTGTGAAGTCACAAAATTTTAGTTTTGAGAAAATCCCCAAAGAAATAAATGACATACATAAGTATGACAGCGCCACTGACCACCATGAATAATTTTGCAAAAAGCTGAATGATGGCCTAAAATGGCAGTGTTGTTTACACAAACCCTTCACCCATCATAATTCAAATTGGTGTCATTTTACATTCAAGATGCGTCCATACACCAAACTGCAGCTTAGTAAGCATTGCATTTAAAAAAAAAAGGTAAATTAAGCATCACTTCCTGGTTGTTAGGTATAACAGAACTGTCAATAGACAGTTTAGATATGCGAATCATACATCATCATCATAAATGTGACATTTTTACTGGCGCTTTAAGTATTGTTGACAAAATATAATGGTCATTTATAATATTGACATGTCCCCTTATTTGAAGTCACAACGACCCTCCAATCTGTATCATGTTGTCTATGACATCAGGTTACTACTGGATAGTTCTGAAACTTTACCAATATTAACTACTGATGTCATAGCTATGTATTGTGGGTAAAAGCAACACCCGTCTGCAGAGAAATTTTCGAGAATTCTGTTACTGTCAAGTGGGCCTTCTTTTCTTAGCTGTGTACGATGTTTGCTTTCAGTTAAGCATTTTTTTTGGTTCGGCTTAGTTCATCTTTCAGTTTATTTAACTTGTGCTCATTAGTTAGTTTTTGTACTTTCTTTTCGAATGACTGGAATCTTATTTATAAATATTGTTTTTCATTCCTCAACTTGCTAACAAGTAACTGGTATTTAAGTTTGTTTGGAACAGGTTTTGTGGCATCTGATTTATTCAGCGTTTCTTTTTCTCACAACGAAGTTGCAGCACAAGTGCTTTCTTTTCTGCCAAGATTTGGTGAATGAAGCTCCATCTGTGTTCACACTTGGGACAGTCTGTGTGTAGTTGCCTGGTTGGTGGTAAGCATGAGGGTAATTTTTTCAGTGGTGTTTGGGGGGCTTCTGTGAGCACAGCAGTAACGTGAGTGGTTATTGGCTGGGGTATGTTTGTTGTCGAGTGCAGTTACTGCAATACTCGTGAACCGTCTCTTGGTAATTTCTTGTACGACCTGACTCTATCAACATCTCTCTGGATGCATGTTGTCAAGATGTTCTTGAGATTGTATGCAGCTTTATTTAAGTCCCTGTCTGCAGCAAGAAAAGAACAATACAAGAAGCCTCTGCTAACATGATCTTCACCCGGTCTATTATTTTCAAATGTTCTGGCACATGTATCCGACTTGTTTCTGAACACTCCTTCCATCCTTTAGTCATACTCCTAGCATGTATATACCATCTGCAATAAAAATGCAGTGGTATATGTAACCTACATCTTAACTGTAAGATGTGGCCCTTCTTGTGATGCAGGGGCAATACGATTTTCTTAATTACTATACATTTACCAGCCCAAGTTTACTCAGGGCTTCATATTTGAAAACAACAGGCGAACGATAAATCGCTCGCCTAAATATGCCAAATTAATTTAGGCGAGCGATTTGTTAGTAGTTTTTTATCATGTGGTGGCGCTACCATTTCCCATTCGGATTCTGTCGTTGTCGCCATGAAATTTTAATTGGTGCTTGTTGGCGCTGACTTTTGTACAAATAAATGTTTACTTTAGTAAACCCCATACATCTGATTGGTGAAACGCTTTTTAATTGCAACATGTCACCGATTACCGTAGGCTGGCCCTAGGCAAAGCCAGTGGCAGTATACTGGAGCCCGAACACTGCGTTATAAAGAGGAGACTTTCCTAGTGAATCTATTAATGAAGAAAGTACTTGTCAAGACGAACACTTGCAAGCAGCGAGCGATTTTTACAATTGACGCGAGCGATAAATCGCTCCCTAGATTATTGATTTGCGCGAGCGATAGCTCGCCTCAAACGTGAAGCCCTGTTTACTGGCAATTTAGGTGGGGACATTTACAAAGATAGAGAGACCCCTGTCTTGGCTCATCCTTCAGTTTTTGTACTTTCTTTTTGAGTGAATGGAATCTACCTCGTAACCATCTTTATTTCATTCCTGAACTGGTAATTGATCTATTCAGAGTTTTTTCTTTTTTATCACAACGAAGTTGCAGCACAAGCGCTTTTCTCTGTCAAAATGTTGTGAATAACGTTCCGTCTGTGTTCACACTGGGGACAGTCCGTGTGTAGTTGCCTGGTTGGTAGCGAGCACGAGGGTAAATTCTCAGTGTTGACCAGTTCTGTGGGGTTGTGGCTAAATATATCGAGTCACATTTAGCTAAAGCAGAATAAACAACAATGACTGTACCATATTATCATTTTATATATATTATCATAAACATATACCGTCGGAAGGGCCACCCGGAATTCAGGAGCACGTGCTCAGATAGCACGTGCAAGATTAAACACGTCTACGCACGCCGGTACGGGCCCATGATTATTGTGAGTCACTAATCGTTGGAGGGAAATGTTTTTGGTAACCACGAGTTATCATACAATTCCGTTATGAAATTGTGTTGAGCTAGATCGATTTTTTCGCACAAAGGCAGAGTGAATAATTAAGAGAGCATTCCAGAAAAATGTGATTCACTTCCACAAAGTGAAAATAAAATTTGGCTAAAGTGACATAAAAATGACGCAGATTAAAAACTGGTTGATGTATACTCACCGACTTAAGATTCAACTACGAAGCCCAATGTACCAGATTCGCACAAAGTTCAGTTTTAAGTGACGCCGAAGCACCGACGCCCCACACTGCTGACAGCAAACTGAAGAAAGAAAGGATCTGTGCCGAGATTTTCAACCACGCCGGCGCGCAGTGATACATCGAAGTCACTTCCGGTCTGCGTAACAGGCTTGAAATTAATGCATTAATTTTGTTTCATGTTTTTCAATATAGTTAAGACCACATGTGCAGCTCTTGTTATATATTTAGAAAAAATGGAACAAGCTGCCATGACATTTCGCTACAGTAACATATCTTTTATGAACTACATTTAAAGGCGTAGCATTACAACATATGTACTCTGTCTTCGAGAACATTCTAGCATGTTCCATGGGATAATAACCGCATAAAGTAGTCCGTTCGTTCTCGAAGGCGGTCGCCGCCGTCCGGAAAGCGCACGTGGCGACGTAGTTTCCGGTGAAACCAGGCGATTTTTCGGCAGGTGTACCGAAGCAAGATGTAACAAGGAAGAAACGGCTAGAATGCTATGTTTTTATGTCAACAGTCCGGACTGTTTGCCGACTCCGCCAACAACATATTAATAACTAGATACATGTTAACATATTTATTATGACTAAATACAGTTCATTCAACGAAGTCAATGACGTTTTATTTTTTGCTAAAGCTAGGCTAAACGAGAAACGCCATTATTCATGTTATGTCGGCTAGTTGTCTGTTCCATCAATTAGAAGAATGTTCATGCCAAATTTGATGGAAATTGCGCACCAACTTCTGGCTAATGGGTGAACAAGGGAAATATATAAAACTAAGTGTAATAATTTTGATCCCTCTACAAATGTGGTTGATAGATCCTACCTGCTTCGGGTGATAGGCCTAGGCTTTGGCAGCCTTTGTTTGCAAAATGAAACTAGGGAAATACTCTGCACCATTACAATGCAGGCATGCACCAAGAAATTTACCCAAAATATATAAACCTTATAGTTATGTTCATGGACACAATAATGAAATGTAAAAATTTATATATCTGATGTACGCAAAATGTTTTGTGGAACCTGTCAGCTTTTCTAAAAGCCTCTTCAAATGGGTATTTTTTGGCAGCCTTGTCAATTTCAGTCTAGCTAGGCCCAGGGCAGGAATTATTCAGCTCTTCCTTCTTTCAACTTATTTTTCCAACCTGTAGTCAAGAAAAGTAGCATACCATGACTGGTTTCTTCAAGTCTTCATTCTCTCGATCGTAAACAACACAACGCGATTTGTAACAAATAAGCACTAATCATTTATTATACACACATATAAATATAGCCATTGTTAATATTAATTACATTCCTGGCGATATGTTGTAACATGGTAACCTCCACATAGAGAATGAACATATTTGGGTGTATCACTTTATTTGGTAGTTTAGTGGTGCTGTGCGATTGCCAGACTATCCGACTCCCGATGTCTCAATGTGAATGCCCTGCGTGTCCTATTCATATCTAACAGCACTACATAGTTAGTGTTTTTTCATCCAAGCACAGCTACCAGCATTATTAGACAGCGATTTCCTTTCTGTATGTCCTCAGTGCACAACAGGTCTAACTAGGTTCAGCTGTGACCATTATCCATGCAACTGGACGAGTCTTCATGGGAAGAAATAAATAAACAATTGTGACACTGGCACATACAGACAGTTTCCAACAGTTGATTTATTTTATGCTGAAGGTTTATAGAAACTGAGAACTGTAATCTGTTCGTGACGTCAATTGTAATATCGTATTTCTCTGCAGTAGTGCACCCTCTGCTGTCTTGGTACATGTGTTGTATTTGTGTGGGTGTAACATATTTACTCATCCCTTAATCACATACGACTGAGCTACATTTATAGAATGTCTCCTTAGGCTTAAGGCCATATTCAGCAGTCACAAGATGTGATCCCAAGAAGCAAAGGTGAATATAGCAAGTATAATTATTGCTGATGAAAATGTTAGTTCTATGTGGGGCTATTTTGTATTTTTTTGGTAGAGTTTGTCCAATGATTTTACCCAAACAAAACACATTTTCACAAATGAGCCAGCATGTTGAAGTGGATACTAGATAGGTTTGGATTTTCACGAAACGTTTCTAGAACGAGACAAACAAAAACATTGAAATTAGAAAGCACCTTTAAACTCATTTCAACATTTGCGAATATCTAAATAGATTGAGTTAAAAAGAAAAAATGTCATTACATGGTTTGGTGTCAAAGCAAATTATGTATAACACATAAAAATAAATCTGAGTGCCAAACTGTTTAGCCAACTGTCACAATGGCATGACTAGACACCAGATAGCCCAACGTACGACACCATATTAGGGCATGTCACCCCCATCAGTTGTTGGATAATCTTACACCACTGCACATTTCACAATGCAACCAGACATTTTGCCACAAATCTTAGGATTATGAAAGCAAGATGCATTTGCTGCTAAATCTCAAAAAGGCTGCGAAATGTTAGGATTGCTAAGCTTTAAATACTAATTTGAGTAAAAAGGCAATTCTGAGTGAACTTATCCAAAACATGTTTTTGATTTCCTTGTGAAATGTTCTGAGGTGTAATGTTGAGAGTGGAAACTGTCCAGTGGCAAGGTATCGCGAGAGCAGCACATGTCAGGAATGGGAATATGCCAAGTGATTTATCTTTAAAGACATCTGTAGTATGTACACGTGAAACTGAGAAGATGCCAACTGTACAAGAGTATTTTGTAGTACAGCTATAACATTATTAAACCGCTGATTTAATACCCATTTAACTGTCCGATTAAAAAAACTTGACTGCCAAACACACAAAGTTTGTAGTTTGACCTTAATTACTTGTTACAATATACAATAACTTCATCAGACTTGAAAGCAGAAAGCTGAGCCTGACTGAAAGACAATTATTAGATTCAGGTACTGCAAATAAAATAATTGAGAATATCGTGCTGTTTCTTGTTGATGGCAGTGTGCAGTGAAGAACCGTCACCAGGGGCAGCAGTGTCAAACGGCAGCGGTGGAACAGTGCAGTGCCCTCGTTTTCAGAACATCCGCCTGAAAACATGCAAGAGAAACAGTCTAGATTAGTTGTCCCACGGTGGCACCATGATTTTGTATAAGATATTTCTGGAGATCAGGTATGAGGAATGTCCAGCGGTGGCAATTATTAGGCCAGCATCAACAGGGCTGGTAACCTTGTTTTCTATCTTTCATAATTACTCTATCCTGCTCTAAAACAAACTAGTGTTTTTAAAACCACACAGTCAGACCAGTATACCACCTAGTATGGTTGTTTTTTATTGCTAAACAAGGTATTTGTCAAAATGAATGGTAAAAACGTGTTTTACTAATAGTATTCACTCATTAAAAAAACAGCGAACACATTTTAAACAGATTATTTTGCCAACAAACCAGTCAAATCAAGCAGGGTTGAGTTTTTCCTGGCAATAACCTTTTGCAAGGAGAGTTGGTAAATTGGTTGTACCAGTTTTTGCCATTTTGGACAGCAATCTACCTGTGTTTGTGACTGTCAGGCCAGTTTTTACCACATGATGGCAAAATTCTGCCAACCCCGGAATGCAGCTTGCTATGAGTGCAGCTGCTATCAAGGTGTGGTACATCACTAGTGAGACTGGCCATGCCAGTGAGTCACTTTTCTGCACATTGAATGCAGTGAATCCTGTCAAGAGACAGCTTTTCCCAGTCAGATACTAAAAGTTAGTATCCCCTTTAAGTAAACTGCTAGCTGAGTCTTCTTCTGAAGTATGGTCTCTATGGTTACTCAAGTCAGGCAGCTTGCCCCAACATACACTTGTACTAGCTTGCAGTCTGGCAGTGGGAGCAAACGCCATTGGGAGGTGCTAACCCTCTCAGCAAACAGCAGTAGTTGTCACTGCCAGCCAGTGGGATCTAGGCTTGTTGGCAGGGAGGTCTCAGCCAGTCATAGTCATGTCTTTCTACTTACTAATACTTTAGTCTTTACATTGACACTAGTTCCGATGTAGGCCTATATTACCTTAATATTTGCCACAGACAAATCTAAAAACCCCCTCCTTGGCCAAGATGGGTCTTGAGACCCCTAAGACCCCCTGCTGCTGCCATCAACAACATTAACTAACACTGTTACTGTTAGATGAATGACAAGTTCACATTGGACTCGCAACTTAAATCACCCTCCAGGGCAGGGCCACATAATTACACTATGTAAATGCTGATCATGTGCTATTAATTAAAGTGTGAATTTAGAATTGAACTGGAACTGATAACAAAAATGTATTGAAACTAATGATTTTTTCTCAATACATTGAGAAAGACGACCAGAAAGAAAGAGACGGTAGTAAAACGGAACTAGTTATGAAGAAGAAGGGGAAACATAAATCGACGACCAGTATCAGTGCCAGCCTCACCCCGGACTACAGGGAAGAGGAGAGCAACAGCAGCATTGAGTTGAATTGAAATTAGAGATGTGGTGATTACACCACAAATGTAATTGATTATTATTACTGTTAAAACGTATGTATATGATTACAAGTACGATTAAAGAAAAGGAGTGTACTCAATTACAATTACTTTTGTATGTAATCATGATTGTAAGAATATAATCAACGTAATTACATAAATAAAAACCCTGATGCTTATTATTGTCACCAATGTTATTCAAGACAAAATCAAATCACTGTACATGCATCAGATATAAAACAAAGAGAAAAGCCTGCTTGCATTGTAAATGGGATCTGGGGACCATTTCACTAAGCTAATGAACTCGTATGAGTCTTAAGGAAAACCTATCAAAACAGAATCCATCACAGATTTTTATGAGCGTTTTCAAAATGCAGTTCACTAAGATGCTCATTAAATCCATCATAAGCTAATGATAAAAATTTCCATCATAACTTAACATATAATCAAATATATAGAAAAGTTGTAAAAAAGTGGCTGATAATAAGTTCCATCGAACACGTTTCAACCACATTTTATTTATTTACTGACTGGATGAAGAGCAAAAATGTATATTAGAAACAGATGCCATGTCATAGAGAACACTATTTCTGTGACACGCTAGCAAAGTGTAAATCATTTTTGACAGTTTTTAATAACAACGCTCGCAGAGAACGCCAACAACCTCAACCATCATCGAGTATAGAAATATAAAGGTTAGAGGTGTACATTTTGAATTAGATACAGCTTAAGATTTGTTCAGAATTGAATAGCAAACGCTTCTGAACAACCTTGACCTTCGCGATGCCGCAAAACTGTGCACAATGATTTGTCAACACCAGTGCTGTAAAATACATGAGGTATATAAAAGAAAAAAATTCAAATCTATTCATCGCTCACATTTTGAAGACTTATTTGCCTGTGAGAAACTGGACTTCTGCATAAAACTGTAGTCAAGACAATACGCAGTTATGTCAATTTGAATGTTTATGATGGATATGTTTTGTTTATGAGCGGTGTAGGTTCGTCATTCATAATAATCGTTTCTAATAACTTTCTATGAGGGATTCTATGACTGATTCTATGATGAATTCTTTGTGAAACAGTTTTCTGTTTTGATCATAGCTAATGATCAAAATCAGTTTTAATGATCAAAATCATGCTTACAAGCTCATTAGAATGTTAGTGAAACGGTACCCAGAGGCAACAGAAATATACACAAGAAAATTGTGATTGCAATCATGATTATGATTACTTTGGCAATGTAACTGAGAACGATTACTTGGCCTTTTTGACAAATGTAACTGAGTACGAGCATGATGACATAAAATTGTCGACGATTACTGAATATGATTACTCAATCTCTGACTGGAATTGCTCTCTGAAAAAAAATTTACTCCTGGTTTGAGTCCACAGCTGGTAGTATTCCAACTACAAAGTGCAGGTGTGGAAGCTTTTTCATTACAAATTCTGGTATGTAGATATAATGGAATACTATTTCACTTTCTAAAATTACAAGTGATGTGTCTTACCATGTGGTGAGAGAGGGAGAAGACTTTGGCTATAATGCTGTGCTTCCTAAGGCGGGAGGCTGGCAGGGGAGGTTCTGGGGGGGTGTTGTCACTGTGTGCTGTTGCGCCAGACCCTACAAACAACAAAGGCAACAAATACCCATCATGCGTTGTCACAAAATGCCAATAATTATTAATCAGTATTATCTATGTTGTGTGCCTTTGAGGATTCATTAATGCTCATATCTGTATGCACAGTTGGTTTAATAAAAGAACATATTTTTGTTAAAATCATCGAGACAATTTACTTAGATCGTTAGATCAGGTTACTAGCTAAATGCGAAACAGAGTTTTTATATATGTCACAGTTATGTCAAAAATAAGTTAATAATTTGTCCAATGATTACATCAAAACAAAACTACATAAATTTGCACAAACGAGCAAGCATGTCATAGTGGATAATAGAGCCAGCGTGTCATAGGGGATACTAGAACCAGCGTGTCATAGTGGATAATAGAGCCAACGTGTCAGAGGATACTAGAACCAGCGTGTCATAGTGGATACTAGAACCAGCGTGTCATAGTGGATACTAGAGCCAGAATGTTATAGTGGATACTAGAGCCAACATGTCATAGTGGATACTAGAGCTAGCATGTCATAGTGGATACTAGAGCTAGCATGTCATAGTGGATACTAGAGCTAGCATGTCATAGTGGACACTAGAGCTAGCATGTCATAGTGGATACTAGAGCTAGCATGTCATAGTGGATACTAGAGCTAGCATGTTATAGTGGATACTAGCGCCAACATGTCATAGTGGATACTAGAGCTAGCGTGTCGTAGTGGATACTAGAGCCAGCATGTTATAGTGGATACTAGAGCCAGCATGTCATAGTGGATAATAGAGCCAGCATGTTATAGTAGGGGATACTAGAGCCAGCTTGTCATAGTGGATACTAGATTAGTTTGATTTTTTCATAAAAAAAAAATGATTCTAAAACTAGACGAGAGAAAAAATGAAACGAGGAAGGACCTTTAACTAGGTACTAAAACACCAGAGCATGACCACAGGGTTAGTACAGTACATTGTTTTATTACCTGCCAATTTTTTTGTCAAAGGTTCTTTTAGATTTTAAAATTTCAGTTGTAGCTAGGTAAAGTGCCTCTTTGTTATTTGCATAGTGTTCATCCTTTGTGGTATGCCTATAAACCCTTAAAAAAAAAAAATTGGTAGGTAATAAAAAAAATGAGAGCAAGAGCTTCTATGCTTATGTAAGGCGTAAACAGAGAGTTCGAGATAAGGTCGGACCACTGGAAAACAACAGTGGAAACATAATTTCAGATGGGTTTCAAATGGCAGAGGTCCTGAATGAGTATTTCAGTTCAGTTTTTACTACAGAAGATATCAGCTCACTTCCAGTTCCATTTACTAAATTTGAGGGCAGTAAATCAGAACATTTAGGGCAGTTATTTGTAACTCCTGAAATGATAGCATAGAAAATTAAGAAGATGAAAGATAATAAATCACCAGGAGTTGATGGGATACCACCAAAACTGCTTAAGGAAATTGTTGAGCTAATTAGTACACCACTTGCAAAATTGTCACTAGAAGAAGGAATAGGAATCAAAGATTGTTACTTAAACTAAAGTCCCATGGTAATGATGTAATCAACTGGATAGAAGAGTGGCTTACACACAGAAGACAGAGAATAATAGTAGATGGTGAGATTTCAAGCTGGAAATCTGTTTTGAGTGGGTACCACAGGGATCAGTATTAGGCCCTATACTGTTTTTAATATATATAAATGATTTGGAAGATGACATATCTAGCAAAGCACTGAAATTTGCAGATGATACAAAAGTATTCAGAAAGGTTACTAATGTTACAGATAAACAAAGTTTACAGGATGATCTAGATAAATTAGTTAAATGGCCAGAAAATTGCAAATGTTATTAAATTTTGGGAAGTGTAAATGCATACACATAGGAAGGACATGGAAACATGGACGAATGAAGAATATAAAATGGGGGATGCTGTACTAGGTAGAACCACACAAGAAAAGGACTTGGGAGTAACATTTAGTGCTGACATAAAAGTTTCAGTGCAATGTCGGATTGCTGCTTTGAAAGGAAATCAAATTCTAGGGCTAATTAGGAGAACTATCACGTATGAGGAGAAACAGCTAATTGTACTCCTGTACAAAGCAATAGTTAGACCACATTTGGAATATTGTATTCAAGCATGGAGGCCATATCGTAAAAAGGACATAGACAAGCTAGAAAGAATACAACGAAGAGCAACTAAAATGATTCCAGAATTGAGAAACCTTGAAAGCCGCTTATTACAATGTGGTTTGACAACACTAGAGATCAGGAGACTAAGAGGAGACCAAATATAAGTGTTTAAAACAGTGAACTGTTATGAGGATATTGACAGGAATATGTTCTTCAAACTCAAAGAAGGCCGTAGAACCAGAGGACACAGAGCAGCATTAGTTAAGGAGCAGTGTAGGTTGGACATGAGAAAGTACTCTTTCTCACAGAGGGTGATAAATGAATGGAACAAACTGCCAAATATCTAATAAGGGCGGGCTACACATAGGTGAGAAAATTGTTGGACTCTCAATAAGCCAATGGCTTCATTGTCCACTTGCCATCTGGAACTTGTTGTTTGGGATGGCAATCTTGTTAAATCAGACACAATCCTAAATACTAACATCACTTGAATTAAGAAACTGTTTTAATTTGCCCTCCACTCTGTCTTAAGTTAAATGTAACCAAACATCTAATCAGCATTGAGTAATGCATTAATTACTTTTTACAACACCAGCATTCATTCTTCCTTGGATTGAAGTCAGCTCAATAACACCTGACAGTGAATGGGATTAAGTAAAACCATTGATCTGCTAACTGTAATAAATTTTACTGCTGGGTATTTGCTACATTGGCAAATGCAACAGGAATTGTAAGAGGCTAATTGGCATCACCCACGCTACCCACACTTATCCACTTAAGTGTCCAGTAGCTAATTAGACCTGAACCTTAAAATAAACATTCATTGCCACCAAATTTGGTCTCAATACTGACAGTACTGTAATTGATGAAATCCAGTGAATATCTATTATAAATTACAAAATTAAAATCATTACTGCAGATCTATGAAATCGGGGTAACTTAGACTACAAGCATACATGTTAAGTCGCCAGAAATCTATCAAATTAAATCTCCCGGATTTCTGATGAAACATAAAATATTTTTGGCCTTTAACAAAACATCACCAATCCATCCTTTTACTTACGCCAACAACTACAGCAAGGATTATTTAAAGCAACGGAGAATTGGCTAAACAGTATCTTTGTGCCTTGCTTGCTGCATTGTTTATAATATGCATTAAACAAACAGTCCCTTATTAAGCCATTATAACTTATTATCGTTCATCGATGTGCAATCCGTTAAATATCCATTCAAATACAACACATGTCCCCCGTATATGAGTTTTATTTAATTCATATACAGGGTTGAAAAAAATCATGATTTAAAAAAATATAATAAAAAATCGGATTTTTTTTATTTAAATCGGAATTATTTTAGATTTTTTTTATTTGTTAGATTTTTTTTAAATCTGGTACATAGATATTTAACTCCGCCATGGACGGTCTCAAGCCCGGCTGAGAAAGGAGGAGGGTTGGGCGTGGGGCTAGCACCCCCACCCTGTAAATAAACCCAACGCTACAGAAACATTCACAACAAATAAAACTACGACGTCTGTCCTGGAAGAGGTAGGGCCTGGTTTACCAGGGCGCATGAAGTGTTGCGGTCAAAGCCGAAAGGAAGCCACAATGCCGACTACTCTTCTTTCGACCAGGAAAAATTTAAACATCGGCACATGGAATGTGCGTACAATGTACGAGGCGGGGAAAACTGCCCAAGTGGCAGCAGAAATGCGGAGATTCAACCTCGCTCTACTCGGGCTCTGCGAAACCCGATGGACCCAGTCAGGACGACTGCGACTAACAACAGGAGAGATTATACTATACTCCGGACACGAGGAAGATGATGCCCCTCACTCAGAGGGGGTTGCCCTCTTATTGGGGAAGGAGGCACAGAGAGCACTTATTAGCTGGGAAGCCAGAGGACCGAGGTGCATAATAGCATCCTTTAGAACAAAGAACAACGACAAGACTGACGAAACCAAAGATGAATTCTACAACCAACTCCTTGATATCATGAACAATTTAGGGGATAAAAACATCAACCTGATCATGGGGGATTTCAATGCAAAGATTGGATCGGACAACCAAGGATATGAAAATGTGATGGGGGTTCATGGGCTGGGTGTGATGAATGACAATGGGGAGCGGTTTGTGAATGCTTGTGCAATAAACAATATTGTGATTGGGGGAAGCGTGTTCACACACAAAAGAATACATAAGGCGACATGGGTATCTCCTGACCAAGTCACTGAAAATCAGATAGACCACATTGGCATAAACAAAATGTTCAGAAGATCGCTACAAGACGTGCGTGTGAAGAGAGGCGCTGACGTCGCTTCTGATCACCACCTTGTAACAGCCAGGCTAAAACTCAAGCTAAGAAGAAATGGAGTAGAACAAGAAAGACGAAAGGCAAGATATAATGTGGATTTCCTGAAGGATCCAAGAACAGCAGAAGAATATAAAGTCGCATTAGCTAATAGATTCAAAGTCCTGCAAGAGCTGTATGATGAAGAAGAGGGAGTAGACATCAACAGCCAATGGAGTCACATCAAGGATGCAGTAAACACCACATGCGAAGAGATAATTGGCAGAAGGAAACCCCAACAGAAAGACTGGATTTCAGTAGAAACAATGAGGAAAATACAGACCAGAAGAGAAAAGAAGGAGGCAGTCAACATCAGCCGCACAAGGACGGCAAAGGTAATAGCTTAGAAAGAGCACACAGCAGCAAATAGAGAGGTGAAGAAAAGTGTCAAAACAGACAAAAGGAACTTCGTGGAGGGACTTGCACAAGAGGCAGAAAAGGCAGCAGCTAGCAGGAACATGAAACAACTCTACGATACAACAAGGAAGTTAGCTGGAAAGTTTAAGAAATCAGAGCGGCCAATCAGAGACAAAAATGGGAGCGTCCTGATGGGGGCAGACAAACAGCTTAACAGATGGGCAGAGCATTTTGAAGAGCTGCTCAACAGACCAGCACCGCAGAATCAACCAGACATCCAACCAGCTGAGACAGATCTCCCAATAGACTGTAACAAACCCACTAGAGAAGAGATAAAAAAGGCAATCGCACATATGAAAAATGGGAAAGTAGCAGGCCCTGATGGTATCCCTGCAGAAGCACTAAAGGCAGATGTAAATACTTCAGTAGAAATGCCGTACTGTCTTTTTGAGATCTGGGAAAAAGAAGAAATTCCAGCAGAATGGAAAGAAGGTTACCTTATCAAGATCCCCAAGAAAGGAGACCTGAGCCGCTGTGATAACTACAGAGGAATCACATTGTTGTGAGTACCTGGAAAGGTTCTGAACAGAATAATCCTAGAGAGGATGAAAGGCAAAGTGGACCAAACTTTGCGTGAACAGCAAGCAGGCTTCAGGCAGGACAGATCGTGTACTGACCAGATTGCAACACTGCGAATCATAGTGGAACAATCCATCGAATGGAACTCATCCCTATACATCAACTTTGTTGATTACGAGAAAGCCTTTGACAGTGTGGACAGGGAGACACTCTGGAAAGTGCTAAGACACTATGGGGTGCCCAAGAAACTAGTCAACATGATTAAAAACTCCTATGAGGGAATGTCATGCAGAGTTATTCATGAAGGTCAACTTACAAAGAACTTTGAGGTTATGACGGGGGTGAGACAGGGATGCTTACTGTCACCATTCCTCTTCATTCTAGTCATAGACTGGGTCATGAAAACAGCAACCAAGGAGAAACGAAACGGAATCCAGTGGACGATGCTGACCCAACTTGATGACCTGGACTTTGCGGATGACCTTGCACTCCTGTCTCACAGCCATAGGCAGATGCAGGACAAAACAACAGAACTGGCATTGATTTCAGCGCAGGTTGGGTTGAAAATCAACAAAAGGAAAACAAAGATCCTGAGAACAAATACTACTTGCGAAACACCAATCATGCTTGAGGGAGAGACACTGGAAGAGGTTAAAGATTTCAGATATCTAGGCAGCATAGTGGATACGCTTGGAGGGACAGAGGCTGACGTAAAGAAAAGGATCAGCAAAGCAAGGGTAGCTTTCCACCTGTTGAGAAATGTGTGGAAGTCAAAGGTAATTGGAGAAACCACCAAAATACGCTTGTTTAACACAAATGTAAAGTCTGTGTTGCTGTACGGAGCAGAAACGTGGCGAATAAACAAGACCACGCTGAAAAGGATTCAGACATTTGTCAACCATTGCCTGAGAAGAATTCTGCAAATACACTGGATGGACAGGGTGAGCAACAAAGACCTCTGGGATAGAACACACCAAGCCCAAATAGAGATAAAGATCCTAAAGAGGAGATGGGGATGGCTTGGCCACACCTTGAGAAAGCCAAGCACCAACATAACCAGACAAGTCCTGATGTGGAACCCCCAAGGCAAGAGAAAGAGGGGAAGACCAAAAAACACCTGGCGGCGTGACCTCGAGGCAGACATCAAGCAAACAGGGAATGGCTGGCAACAACTGGAGAGGATTGCCCAAGACAGGAGGCGCTGGAGAAATGTTGTGGATGGCCTATGCTCCAGGAGGAGTTAAGGGCCTAAGTAAGTAAGTAAGTAAGTAACATAGATATTTATATAGATGTTTAAATTTGTAAACTCTTTCAAACATGTTCTATTCAAATCAATTTGGGTTCTTGTCTTAACAGAGGGTACATGATTTTTGCTTATATAAAGACATTAGACAATGTCCACAAGGCCTCACACCCTGTAGTTGCATAATCTGTCTTGGAAAGGAAAGCATGCTGTGTGTCTGAGGCTGTAGCAGTGCTACTTATTGTTTGTCTATAGGGTGGATTAGCATCTGTCCAGGGCTCTGTGTACTCTAAGGGTCTCTAACCAGAATACAAACTGGTACAGTATTAAACAAATGAGTCAACATACTGAATTGGTAACAACTAGCACAAGCTCTAGGTGGACTTTAACTCAGGGCTTCTGTGTTAAAAAGATACTTCCTGTGGAAGACAAGTTTGTGTGGCTTCACTACATTCAGAAAGGGAATAGCTCAAGCATACACAATGTCATAAAATATTTGACTATCAGGCTATCTGGTGACAATACAGCTACACAAGTGTGCGCACTTTGTGTTTTGTAATAAAAAACATACAAAACTTTGTTGATCTCGATAAACAATTATTTGTGTTAATTATTTGTGTTAAATTCATATAAATCAGCGATTAAAAAAAATGGAAGTAAAAAAAAAAATCATAAATCAATGATTTTTTGATTTTTTGGCAGTGATTTAAATCATGATTTAAATTAATGATTTAAATCAAACAACCCTGTTTATATATGTTTGATAATTGTCACAATCAGAGGACATTATGAATGAAAAGACGTATTTTAAAATAGGTTTTACAAATAAAAAACGCCTCCGCCACCCAAGGTTGCAAATGCCTTCAAAAATTACCATCTTCATCACCCAGAATCACAAACTTTGAAGAAAAGAAAATGCCTTAGTTCTAGACCTGCCAGTTAATAATACGTTAGTTGCATGTGTGATAAAATATGTAGGCTAATGCCTACAAGGTAAGGGATTAACATGTTGCTAGTAGTAGTACTACTAAAGTTAACCATTTAGTAGTACTAGCAAAAATCCTCGTCCCCAGGATGGGGTAACTTGGTAGTTCAGCAATGATAGCAAATACCTTAGGCCAATATGTCATCAATATGTTCGAGATTGTTTAAGGGAACGTCAAACATATTATCAGAAACAACCGTGTCAGGCACGTGATGCAATACTTGTTGCATATTCATAATGTTGAAGGTCGCATGAGTTTAGACCCACGCATGGATACTTGTGTTGGTTGTAGAAGAGTAGAATATCTTTTTATTGTGTATTGGCCTTCAGTGACCTCGGGCCAAAACGTGGGTGCGTGCTTTCTACTATAATTAATATAAACCACCCAGATGGCGCTACGTGCTCTCAAATGATTTACATACCGAAGTATTCACCGCACACGCGTGTGTGGCTTCAGCGATTGTTGGAAGTTAACGTTTTATGTAATACAAACCGCCATCTTTCGGCACGTCCATGTGCGTGGTTTTGGCAATTGTTGGAAGTTAACATTTTATGTAGTGAACATTTGATTTACGATAAAAACCACTAAGAACCATTGATATACAGGGTGTTTCGAAAAAATAAAGACGTTACGTTTAATTCGTGTGGTCGTAGATTAATCCCTGAAAGCTTGGCGCCCGAGGTGCAAGCCGTCTAGGAGGAAAACGTGAACAAACTTACAAAAAAAATTACGGTAGCTCGATTATAGTTAGATATGTGCAATGTATTTTGAACTACAGCTGATCTAGCATTTGGTAATTTTTACGCATGATGATGATGTCAGATACTCCGATTTACGTACAATTCTCTGATACCATGAGACCTTCCGATTTACACATAAATCTGCTGCATTTGCATTTCTGAAACTTAACATGTGTGATATATTATTACTGATGTATTAAGGGAGGCCAGCATACACAGAACCAATGCAAAGTCTCAAACAAACGTGTTGTTTTGTCACAAAGAGAACTAGTTTAGTAAAAAAAGGCCAAAATATGCTACATAAGTTGAATATGCATGCAAATAGCATGACCATATCCTATTGGCAAGTATAGGAATAGGTGTATACAAATAAATTTTCATTTGGTGAGTGAATGATGCCTGAATGCCGCACTCGTGACATAGGGTTATTTAACAGTATGGCACACAGGGCTGGGGTCAATTCCAAAAGGAATTTGAATTATTCAATTCCTTTCAATTCAATTCCGGAATTGGAATTGAAAGATTTTGAGCAAAAGGAATTGGAATTTGAAAGATTTTGCGTAAAAGGAATTGGAATTGAACGAAAATGAACTGATCCTCATTTTCTTCTTCTGGCCGATCCCCACCTTCCAGTCAGTCCATAAACAGCAGACATGTCTTGTCAGCTTACATCAACAATGAAACAATAGCAGGCTTTAGCAGCTAAGCCCAGTTAGTAGGGTTGACTAGCTGAGGCAAGAAACCATGATCAACAGACAGACTTGTGTGCACAATAGAAGCCTGCTGTTAACAATTGCAGTTATGTAGCTGGACATGTGCTAGACTTCCAGTGTAAATAAGGCAGTGCAAATAAGATTGAGTTTTGGAAATCAGCCCTGGAAGTGGAAGTCCATTTTTTCATCATAGTGTGACAAATGATTAAAGGACTTGAACAATATAATGTAAAAGTGGAGTCTGTGTATTTCCCTTTGAGCTAACGCTTGTGAGAGAGTATTAACTGCTTTCATTTGTGCTCAACAATGCAACTCATCCTTTCATTCCCATTCAGATAACTGCAATCGTGGAAGTCCATTTGCTCACCTTGTGCATTAACAGAAGCAGTTGAGGTGTGATATGTATTCATCACAGAAGTTACTGACAGGCTTTGTGTGAATGTGCTCACTCTGAATGCTTCAAATTGATTGTACATAATAATTTAATAAGAAAACTTAGAAATTTTGGGTTTTTGCCAGGAGGGTGTTTTTCGGGGTTTTTTTTTTCAATGTCTGTGTATTCATAGACTAAATGCATTCATAATGTTCATGTAACTAATTTTAAAATGTGTTGGAAAAACTACCAATTGAATTATTTCAGCAGGAATATGGACTATAGGATATATGGATTTCAAATTTGTATGCCCTCGGACTGTATTAAAAAGTTATTACTCCTTGCCATGTCGAGACTCACTAGTGACATGGATTTGATCAAAATTGTATAGTCTCAGTAACCAAATGTAATTTACATATTAGCCGTGTCAATAGGAAGATGGCATGTGATTGTGTCCGTCCTGTGCAAACGCTTTGGTGCAAGAGTATAGACAAAGAATGGGAGCATGATTGTATTTGATGGACTATGTCTACAGTATGTTCAGGGTTAAAATTTAGCGGGGGTCAGAATGCCCATAGAGTCACTGCCGGACCCACAATAGTTCAAAACCTTGGGATCCTACTGGCCCGTAACATTTGGCAAAAAACTATGATATCAGTGCATCTAGACAGCATAGCACACGTGTATTACCTGATTTTACGAATCCAACTAAGAGGCAGTACCAGTGAGGTCTTCTGTTTTATGGGAGTCAAAAGTTTGCCGTACTTCGCAAGGTAAACAAACCCATTTGTGAGCTGCCATTACACGAGAGCTGAGAAAGCTTAAATTTGATTGGTCAATAGTTAATTCGGTCGTCCAATGCAGCTTGACAACAGGAAATAAACATATTTTTGTTGCAAAATGCATTTTTATTGGCTGACTGACAACTGAACAATCAATCAGTAGCTGAGCCGAACCGAGCACACGGTGATTTTCTATCGATTGTATTGTTTTACTGGGGAAAAACGGAAAAAAGTAGTTGAAAAGTTGTCTGTGATGTGCAAGACAGCCAGAAAAAACACTGCCGAGGTAATAACTGTATGGATGGTTGTGTAGCATTGGTTGAGCATGTTACAAATGGGACGAAACATACCAATGCCAAGCCCCAGGCCAGCATAAGGTTGCATTATGACGATCAAATTATACTGATTGGGACTGAGACTGACAATTATACTGATTTAGAATTCATAGTTTCAAACAGCTACTCAATCCTGTCAGAGTAAAAAAAATGTTGTGAACTACAACATTCTTCCCTCTCCTTTATTCTTTAATGTTTATACCTTATCATAATGTGACTGATTGATATATAACTGCTTCTGTGAAGTCCTGACAATGACTTATTGTCACTCAAAGCCAAAGATATGGTTTTCTCAGTTGTATTCCTGGACGTTTTGTGGTTGATAATTATTCTAGGTTTTTGCAATTAGTTATGGATTTCACTTGTAATACTGTCATTAGCATAAAGTTGAGGATAAAAAACATTTTAAGACCATAACATTCTCAAAACGCAAGGAGTTCAGAACGGCTAATTTTCAGTTGGAAATTGAAAATTCCATTCTCATCCCTGGTTGTTCATGTCCATGAGATTGGCCAAAATAGCTTTTAATTTTATTAGTTATTCAATCAATGAAACCATTTTAAATGACTAATACTCATGAGCATATATATGCCAGGTGGGGACAGTCAATAAAATTTTTATTATGGCTTTTTTCATGCAAACAGCTTTGGGCCCCCAGCTTTGGTGGCGGACTCCAAGATTCTGAAAAGTGGGGGTCCGACTGGCCCCAACTAATATTAGGCTAAATCCTATCCCTGTTGTTGACATCATCGATCAGGTAAATTGGACAGTGTACCGTACAAAGAATATGACAAGTAGACTTACAACTTTTCCAGGTCGTGCCCACGTGTAGACATAGCCTTCCTGACAGGCAGCAACCATGCAGTCCTCGTGAAATACAAGTGCCGTCAGTCTCTCGTGGGCCACCTTCTTACAGACAAGTGGCTCCAGCAGCAACACGTCATCAAGACGCGGACACGACGGTGTGCCTAGCAGTCGTATCGAGTCATCGATCGTGCGGATCACCTTCTCATTGTTCTTGCTGCCGAGACTGAAGTTTCGCTTGTGTTCCTTGCGATCGTGGTCTTTATCCTTACGGTCACCGAGTGTGAATGTCGCAAACTTTTGCGTCAGACTCGTTGTCACGCCACTACTGCTCGAGCCATGGTGAGATGTGGCGTTGTCCGTTGTCAGATGTGCGTCTTTCACTACACAGTTCGGCATCGGAACACTATTGTTTGACTTTGGTGAGATGCCACAACATGCATTCTGTGACACCACCGTACTAGTCCGATGACGACCGACTGGCATGCGAAGAATGTCTTCCGTTAAGTCCCACAGGCACAGCATCGTGTCTTGGCCCACTGACCCAAACCGGTATGACGTGATCATGTTTAGTCCCTTACTGTCTATACTCCGACTTGACCCCTTCGATGTGTTAGATCGTGTTGATGTCCGTAATGCCTCGTGTAGCAAACCAGCGTTTGTGTGCGGTGTGTGATTAAAATCATCATCGCTACCGCTAAAATCCAACATTTCGTTATCACAAACACTCGTCGTGTACTTATCAAACGCAACCACATTGACCCACGACTTATGACCTTGACCCCGACAGACGACCCGCCTCTCGTGAAGTGACCATACGGTGACGAGGTCGTCCTCGCCACCCGTCACAATGTACTTGCTGTCAGGTGACCAACACACACACAGTAATCCACCGAAGTAACTCTTCATCACGCCGACCAACTCCATCGAGTTGTAGTCAAATACTCGCATAAATCCATCCTGGCTCACTGTGGCCAGGTATTTGGAGCAGGGTGAGAATGCAAACTCGTTGATGCTACCCTCTCCGACCAGCCACCGGTAGAGAGGGTTGCGAGTACTTTTTGTCTTACACGTGTGTACCGAGAAACCCTCGCCCTGTTTGAAGAGCTGGTAGTGGGGTGATGTCGTTCCACAAGGCAGCTCCTCATTGTACACGTACATTTGTCCACTCGCATGCGACACCAAGAACTGATTGGGGGAGCCTGGAATCCACCTGATACAGGTCACCTTCGACCGGTCAATCAGTCTCTGTCAAAAAAAAAAAAAAACACCATTATTATCAAACACAATCTGCACCACTTTGACCATTTATATTTATAACCCGAGTTCAGTTATGATTAAAACAAGGCAATCCAGGCAATAAAGTCACAGAAAAAGTAATGTCAAGAAAATCACAAAATAACTATTGAAATAAATTATATTCTCAGTTTGATTGTACTTTTTGATACTTGACAAATACAAGCCCATATTGAAATGCCAAATACTTTTTGTTGAAATACAATTTTCTAATATTTAAAAAAATGCATAGATCTAAATTCATTTTTAGTGTCTGGCAGGTGCTAGTGTCTTGTTGGTAGCCATACCTCTTCATTGTACAGTTTGCTCAGCTCCTTCTTGATTGGGTCAATTAGCTGCACCTGACCAGCTGTGAAACCGACCAGAAGCATGACCGACTCCGTAGTCGCGGTCAACTGGTTGAAATCATGGCACGTTGGGAATGTGCCTTTGTATACCCTCTTGTCGATTGGCTTTGTCAGATCAGCAGCCTGAAATACATCACGTCCATTTCTTCATAGAACACCAAAACAACAGAAAACACAGAGTAAGTTAAATAAATAAATGTTAGATTATTTTCTTCTAAAAGGAACAGTCTAGGTATTTTTGCGAAAGCGAGGTAGAAATTTGTTGTGTTAATGCCAACTAGGTGGGTCTCTTTGAAAATATTTACAAATTCACCAATTTAAGCCCCACAAATACTCCCAGATATTCAGCCACTCAGCAACAGCAGCCAACACACAACATTTTGAATCTAGGCCAGAATAAATTCTTCATGTCCTGTGTTGTTTTTGAGCACTGGAATAGTGTGGAAATAATATTATGTATACGAAAAATATACAACTTAACAAACGCTGGATGTCCCACTAACAGGTGTGTCACTTCTGATAGAACTCAGAAACAGGTTGTGGTCTCATCAATGCCAATGGCATACATTTCTAGACTCCTATAAAACGCAGCCATAAAATATAGCATTTGTACACCACCACGATCAAGCTTATATGCTTCTTTATTTACTAATGTAAGCAAGTCGCTGAGCTGGGACACTGGTGCCAGTGGCACTGACATGTCATGTGTGACAGTCACTGCCACTGGCACCGAGACCGAGTCTGACAGGTACACCGGCGCGGGTGACATCTGTCAACAACATACGCTGACAACTTAAATTACAGTGGAAAACTTGGTATCAGACTTGAATGAAAGCTGCACACAAAGATGGGGCTTATGTTATGGCTCCGTTTTGTCGTAGATAAAGATTCACTGACCTTTCGCACACCCTTGTACACGTAGAAGTACAATTCTTTGCCAATGTTGAAACATATCCTGTCACCAGTGCCAGACTGGTCATTTAAAGTAATGAACGAAACTTTAACTGGGGTATTTCCCTGACCATTAAATGCAACTCGAGTAGGTCTTGAATATTCGGAAAGCGTCATTAATTTGTATATTCCTTCTCTTGTCATAAATTGAGTTTTTATCTCATCTTTTCCCCCACCCTCACTCTGGGTAGCCATGTTGGATGTTTCCGTAATGCTAGAACCCGTATGGTGTTCACTTGGCATGCGTACACTAAAACTTCCGTTCACATTGTTAAGGATGCGCTAGAGGCGTTAAAATTC
>OY759262.1:55234989-55264989 GCA_963662155.1 Lamellibrachia columna
CCAACGTTGAGGCGTGTGACAGGTCAGTGGTACTTCTCAACTACGACAACAGGAACGAGACGTAGCAATATTTTTGATTCACCCCACTATTACACTGTCTACGAACAATCGAATTGCCCGTTATAGTTGTTTACGTACACTTGTTCGCAACGCTGTGCGGACAATTACGTACAGTTGTTCACAACGTCGTACGTCTTTTCTATGATTAGTCCAAGTTACGTTAACTGTCGCTAGTTGCTACTATAACTGTCAGTTTTAAGTCGCAATTACGAGATTGGATTCCAAGACGCCACCATGATATTGACTGGCAGCACCAAGTGCCAATGCTCCCTTTATTACATTTATTTTTTCCGTATGTAACCTGTTGCGCCACTACGTGGTAGCATGGTAGATTAATGGGTGACTAAACTTGCCCACTTTTATAACCCCATCTTTTGTGAGATGCTAGACACGTCCCACGTATTCAATTTCATTCCTGATGTCCACGGACGCATGTATGCCAGGACTGATCGTTCCAGCTCTTGGTGGCATTTAATCTAACAATTTCATCAAGTTAAGTTTAGAAATCGACATGACCGACAGGCTAAGCAGTTCTACACACAAGAGGTGTGTTATAGGTGTGTTAGAGGTGTGCACCCACACGGCAGCACACCCTTACTCTCTGCATCAAAATTCGACGTTTGACAAGCATAGTAACCTGTCATATTTCACTTACAACTCTGAAGATGCGATATACATATTTTGATATGCTTTTTTTTTAAAGAAAACAACTTACAGTAATTTGATAGGTTTAAAAATTACAACCAGAGCGAACTATTGGCAATGCTTAATGTCGATCAGTCAGTTTGGTGATCAGTCAGGCGTGCAACGGGCTAAGCTGGTGTCTTGTCAGCCGGGCATCTAGCATCACCACGACACTGTACAGATACGTGACCCGGGAATTACTTCTCATACGCGAGTGACCTGCCAGCACAGGTAGACCGAATGTCATTGTATACAGGCGGCTTTGTTCACTGAATTGAATAGTTGACCCAACGGGCTTCTGAAAACAGCGACACATTCACTAGCTGGCATTATGACATATAGGGTTCCCAGCTGTAGAAATAGAGCCAACAAGGACATCATCCATGTCATTTTCAGGTAATTTATGTCGCAAATGTTTATGCTGTGTTAGTGTATATGTGAATGAGTGTAACAGTTTCGAAAATGTTCTGACATATCAATATATTACAGATACGTTCGTTTTTCTTGGGGGTAACGTACATTCAGTGTTTTCCAGTAGTCACATTGATTGGGTGCAACATGAAATGTTATAGGGGTAGGATTCAGTTTTATAAATAATGTGTGCGTGCGTGTATGCATATTTGTAACTCTTTGTAAAACTCTACTAGATGTCAGTTCATTAATAAGAGTTTTTTCTTTATTAAGTCATCTGCATTTAATGAGGCTCTCCCTTTTTGGTCGTCGTTTGCCTTTTCATCGTTGTATGAACCACTATCATGTAACTCATTCTGTACACATTGCAACATTCATTGCATTCTATGCATTTGTTTGACAAACCACATGATAGCCTACTAAAACAATTGACAGCTTAAATGAGAGGCGTGTCCTTGGGCAAGTTGGCCAGATCACATCCGAGAAAGATCTTGATCTGCAGGTGGAAATGGCTGTGATGGAGCAGCTGAAGAATGTGTTGGAAGATGGGAAAATAATATTTTTGGGACCTTAATCCCTGTTGGAAAAATGTCCAACAAGGCTTAATGAGATTTTGACCACTTGCATTCATTAGCTAATACACGCATAGAGCACTTCAGAAAGTTCAGTTTCAATCATGTTTAGTGGTGCTACTGTTATAGTTAATATGTTATGATGTTTGATATACAAGGTGCATGGATAGATTGTGCACATAATAAGGTATTAGGTATATATAGCTATATAGTAATAATATTTTATTAGTACTGTATATCTATAGATATATGGTGAAGACTAGGTGCTGTACAGTATAAAGACTGGGCCTCCAGTGGGTTCTTGCCGTGCAGCAGCATGAATGTCACTGGTCCATGCCGCATCACTTCATCATGTGTCAACTGATAAGGGTTCAGCGGTGTTCTATTTATGTCTGTGGCTTAAACCCAAATTGATGTGGCGTAGTTTGTAAGTACGTATCCATTCCGTAGTTTGTAAGTACGTATCCATTCCGTAGTTTGTAAGTACGTATCCATTCCGTAGTTTGTAAGTACGTATCCATTCCGTAGTTTGCAAGTACGCATCCATTCCGTAGTTTGTAAGTACGTATCCATTCCGTAGTTTGCAAGTACGCATCCATTCCGTAGTTTGTAAGTACGCATCCATTCCGTAGTTTGTAAGTACGTATCCATTCCGTAGTTTGCAAGTACGCATCCATTCCGTTGATTAACACAACATCTATTATCTTGGAACATACGTTCGAGAGGCAGATTGGCCTGTAATTGCCCTTTTCGTTAACACGTCTATTTTTATCTTTGATAACCGATACAATAACAGACCCTGTGATTGCTTTTGGTATATAACCATGCACCAGGACGGAGGACACAAAATAGACAATAGTACCTTGAGTTATGAATCTACGAACTTGATATATTCTGCGGTAAGTCCATCCACATCTGGTGACTTATTGCATAATAATTCATTAATACTGTTTATTAGTTCACCTGCATCAATAGTCATTCCAGAGTTGTAAGTAACGTGAACTTTCTCACAACGGCTGTTTTTCACAGTGTATTTTCGTAGTGGTAGTTCAGCATATTTTCGTAGTGGTAGTTCAACATTGACCCAATGTTTACATCGCCGTGGACACCTTCAATTTTCGTGGGGAATTTTACTTTACTGTTCATACGGTGCTTAATTTCATTCCAGAACTTACGATAATCCTTTTTATACATCTTTTGTCCAATGCTATCAGCAATTATAGTTTCTTTGTCCTTTTTACATTTTCTTATTACATTATATATATATATATATATATATATATATATATATATATATATATATATATATATATATATATATATATATATATATATATATAATAAGAATTTATATATTAGGGTGGTACTTATATAGGGGAATAAATTAAAAGTAAAAAAATTCTTTCGGGACACCCCTCACCCCTCATCGAACAAATGAATCTGCAAAATGTTATTGGAAATTAGGGGTCGCTCAATGGGTGACGCTCACTCCCATAGCCGCCCACGATAGCTTATAGGCGTTTTGACGTTGCCTCATATATAACCAAAACTTACAGGAAAATAAGTCCCAAGTAGATCAGGGAATGACACAGCAAACACTGAAAAATATACAGACTTTCACCAATAGATGCCTGTGCAGAATTATGAATTTGAAATGGTCTGAACATTTTAGCAATTCTTTCAACTCTTTCTGGGAAAGAACCAAAGAGCGTCCATTGTCCATTAGAAAAAAACAACAAGAAAAAATGCATCACCAGAGAAGCACTAAGGACGCTCCATGGAAAGAGGAAAAGAGGACTGCCCAGAAACATCTGGCAACGAGACGTGGATACCGAACCGGAGAAGGTATGCTACACCTGAAAGGAAATAACAAAGATGGTCCAGAACAGGACGCGGTGAAGAGCTTTTTGGGTGGCCCAGTGAGAACAACGGGCCTAACTAAGTAAATAAGATCAGGGTCAGCACCGGCAGCTCCATGTAAGCTGTGTCTTCATATGCAATACTTGTCCACATAACATGGGAACGCTTGAATGTTGCTACACTGGACCCACAAGATGGTCAGAAACACTCTTTCAAAACATCGCCGAAGGTTTTTGTATGTGGCAGCGAGAACTGACTGCCAACACCTTCGTTATATTGTCATGCTGTCGACAGCGAAACAGTAAATGTCTCCAGCACTGCCGTGAAACACCATCTATTGTGTCTTAGCGACGGGCTGGCCTTCAGCAGCAACGTATCTCCCGTGACGAATGCCAAGACGGCGGTAACTCTTATACCAACCCCTCTAGAAGAGGAAACACAACCCCCGAAGCGACAGGATGGATAAATGCAGAATATCATCGAGTCAACGGATGGGTTTGTCACATCGCATTCATCCAGCCTACTCTACCGGATCTAGAAACGACTAGAGCTTTTTGGTGGTGAACCCCCTTCTGTGGCCCAATTCTGTGACATACCTTGGGGGCTGCTAGATGATTGGAGTGTTTATAGTCTTCAATAACACTCAATATGACATGACATGGTAATTACTTCTCATCAAACGTTCGTATTCGTTCGGAATGAATATTAAACCCTAACCCCAAGTAACCTTTGCCCTCGTTGCGCGACCTCTAGAACAATTTTTTAAGATATGTAGCTTTGCACGGCTTAAAACAAGACGTGGTACACCAAACGAAGGTTGAACACATTAATATCTCAAAAGGTTTTAAACACCCGTTTTGCACCTCGGACGCCAAACTGTCAGGTATTCGTCTACGACACCAGGAAGAGTCACGTGACGTTATTTTTTTTTTCGAAATTCACCCTTCTATTACCCTTTCAACGAACAATCGAATTACCATTTGTAGTTATTAGGTTAAAATGTTCGCATTCTATGCGAACAATTACGTACAATTGTTCGCAACGGTCATGCTTGCTTCATCTGTGCCACAATTGTTTCAATTCACTTCTCGTCGCACTTACAAAAGTTGTGTGACGTCACCAAACTGTACAAACAACAAGTTGGCACCAGTCATCTATAGTTCTTTATTGTGCTCTTATTTGTTAAGCCTAGAGAACAAAAAAAAACAATATGCCATTTCACTGCATGAGGCTCATCAACCCATGTGGTGTCAACTGTCAATGATACTCAGGCACGATCCCTCCGAAACAAGGCTGTTGTTGTCTTGTTGAGTGTGGGATCAAGCCTGGCCCACTGGGACAGTGCCCCTCTCCGCCCCTGATTACACGTGACCCCTGTCTCTTGAGTACATTTTATATTTAAACAAATTAATTATCAGTAATATGACCAGCAACCTATACACTAAATTCAATTAACCATAAGAGAAATAGTTATAATAATAATAACAACGAATTAACTATATTCTCTATAGATTGCATTGAATTACTCAGGGTGCTGCCATATGGTGGCAAGTAATGATACCACCAACAAGATTAGGTAGGATATCGACAGAAGCTACAACTAAACTCTATATTATGTGTTAGCGACCAAACCCTACAGTTGGATTCCACGAAACCATCAGGATATTGACTGGCAGCACCAAGTGCCAATGTATATAATTATGGATACTTCTCCGAATATGTTGTGTAGGTCCTATCCTGAATTTGTTTTGAGTACATGCCAGTCACTTACAAACTACCAAGTTATCCAGTCCGGAGGATGGGTATTTTTGCTAGTATAAATAATTCCGAAATACCAATTGAACTTATTTGCATGCACACCACAACGCACACAGGCTACGTGGCCAGACTTCACTGTTTGACAGGAACAAAGGTTGAATTATGCGGCGTTATAATCACTGCGTGACCTACTGCGGTGTGAATGCAGTCTTATCAGATCGACTGTCACAGCATGCCTGTCAAGTGCCCGTGAAAGTGGACCGGGACCGACATTGTGAGGGTCAGCCATGCCTAAGGGTTGTGGGAAAGCAGTGGAATTTGTAGACGTATTATATGCATTAGGCAAAGCGTTGAATCTTAAAACAGTCCGAAAATATGACCGTATAGACAGAGTTGGGTGACTCGAGTCCTGAAGTTCGATCCGTGTCGCACTTTTGCAAAACTTAATACTGAGACTTCAGTTGAGACTCGATCATTTATGACTTGGGACTTGTAAGCATCAGACTTGTCAACTTGAGACTTGATACGTTAGCAAGGACTTATTTAGGACTATTGTTTGTGTTTGAGATCTGAGCGAAATTCCATCGTTATACACTAACAACCTCAATTTCAATGGATGCTTGTTTGCCGACACAAGACAGTAGTATGACTATATGTGACACTGACACTGAGGCTCAGCATACAATGTGCATGCTAGGTTGTAGCAAAGGCTTGAGACTTGATTTGGACTTGCCTGCTGGCGACTTGCACTTGAAGAAAAAACATTTCCAACAGTTCTGCGTTCACATAAGTTTTCACTTCACAGTCGTGTCGCGGTTATCTGGAAACTGTTCTAAGTGTGGTGTACAGTGGGATTGTAGTATGAATCTCGTTGCAGTCTGGTTTTTGATGGAAGTAATATGAAAGAAATGTTGCGTGCAATGAGTGTACTGGGTAGATACATAGAGTTGAGTGCAGATCACTGTTTAATATGGGGAATTATGTAAGTAACTATTTTATTATAGTTCAACTCCATGTACACTTGCAGAGCATTCAATATATTCACAAACTGCAAAACAATGGCGACATTTTTGCGCGCGGACTCAGTCGATGATTAGGCATTTGGCCCACGTTTTGTCGTGCCTCTTGACGAAGGCATGACCACGACTGTGTCTTGAACAGTCCACGACAATCTCGTTGACGCAAGCATTATGGCTCTACCGTCCTTCCCACAGGCTGGGCCTGGATATAATAAAAATATTCATAAAAAACACCGATTATTACTTTATTTTTTAATAAAACCTGATTATAAATTGTAATTCCGGTTAATGAATGCTTAAAATTATTTCTTTAGTATTATATAGTTGCAAATTGAGACCTTGCATGGAATCTAATGGCCCCATAAGTTCACTTGGCTGGAAGTAGCCAGCCCCAAATGTTTACTTTAGAAATATTTGCAGAGGCAATCAAGCCATGATTAACCATCAACTAAGCCCACTAGGCCACTAGCCCACTTCCCAGTACCCAACCCAGTTGGTAATTGGTATTTCTCCCCAGTCCTAATTAATTAATTCACACTTGTACTAATTCACACATGTCTGAACCTGTCTGTCTCAGGCTAGTGACTGCAGGCCTGCTGGAAATGCCACTGGGTGTCAGTGCCAGTGGGTGACATTTAATTGAAATATCATATTAAATTATGTTAACTTAGTTGACCTAATTCAATTAACAATATAAATTGGGGTTATGGCTTGCATAAGGGTTAAGTCAGGGTTAGATAAACAAATCTCGTACCCTAGCCATAAGCCAATACATTAAAGTCAAATATAACAAATCTTATCATATTTAATAGTAATGACACTAGTGCCCTTCGCGGGCCGGGCTTTGGGTCCAAGCCCGGCCCGGGCCGGGCCGGGCCGGGCCGGGCCGGGCCTCTACATAATTTCGCGGGCCGGGCCGGGCCGGGCCTGGGCCTACATACTGCGGGCCCGGGCCGGGCCTGAGCTGAAAACAATTTAAACACAACGGGCTTGGGCCGGGCCTGGGCCTAGTGTGAGCGGGCCGGGCCGGGCCTGGGCTGGGCCTGGACATAATAAAAATATTCATACAAAACACCGATTATTACTGATATAAAAACTGATTATAAATTGTAATTCCAGTTAATGAATGCTTAAAATTATTTCTTTAGTATTATATAGTTGCAAATTGAGACCTTGCATGGAATCTAATGGCCCCATAAGTTCACTTGGCTGGAAGTAGCCAGCCCTAAATGTTTACTTTAGAAATATTTGCAGAGGCAATCAAGCCATGATTAACCATCAACTTATCACCCTTTGACCCTACCAGTGGACATTCTATTGTCTAGGTCTTCCCTCCAAACATTGCCCACCTGAATGACCTGCCCTCTGCGAAGTGCCCACTAGGCCACTAGCCCACTACCCAGTACCCAACCCAGTTGGTAACTGGTATTTCTCCCCAGTCTTAATTCATTCACACTTGTACTAATTCACACATGTCTGAACCTGTCTGTCTCAGGCTAGTGACTGCAGGCCTGCTGGAAATGCCACTGGGTGTCAGTGCCAGTGGGTAACATTTAATTGAAATATCATATTAAATTATGTTAACTTAGTTGAGCTAATTCAATTAACAATATAAATTGGGGTTATGGCTTGCATATGGGTTAAGTCAGGGTTAGATAAACAAATCTCCTACCCTAACCATAAGCCAATACATTAAAGCCAAATTTAACAAATGTTATCATATTTAATAGTAATGACACTAAGAAGTTTTTCTTTATTTTTCTTCAGGATATTCGTAAGTTTGAAGAAGTTGGTGGTGCTGGATTTTTAGAACTCATCCAGCACACTATGGAACCTCAACTAAGAGCTAAGGATATTATGCCCCATCTCATATATGTATATATGTTTTTTTATTTAATAAAACAATAAGTCTGTTTTACAGTTTATTTGTTTTTCGTCTTTGTTATAAGATTATAGGTTTATCTTGTCTAAACTTAGCGGGCCGCGGGCTTGCGGGCCGCGGGCTTACCCATCTTTGGCCCGCGGGTATGGGCCGGGCCTGGGCCTGAAACTTGCGGGCTGGGCCGGGCCTGGGCCAAACTTTCACGGTCTGGGTCGGGCCTGGGCCGGGCCTGGGCTTAAATTCTAGTTTGCGGACCTGGGCCGGGCCGGGCTTGACAAATTACTGCGGGCCTGGGCCGGGCCTGGACTCTAACTGCTAATTGCGGGCCGGGCTTGGGATCAAATTTTTGGCCCGCGCAGGGCACTAAATGACACTAAGAAGTTTTTCTTTATTTTTCTTCAGGATATTCGTCCATTTGAAGAAGTTGGTGGTGCTGGATTTTTAGAACTCATCCAGCACACTATGGACAAATAAACTGTTTTACAGTTTATTTGTTTTTCGTCTTTGTTATAAGATTATAGGTTTATCTTCTCTAAACTTAGCGGGCCGCGGGCTTGCGGGCCGCGGGCTTACCCATCTTTGGCCCGCGGGTATGGGCCGGGCCTGGGCCAAACATTCATGGTCTGGTTCGGGCCTGGGCCGGGCCTGGGCCTAAATTCTAGTATGCGGGCCTGGGCCGGGCCGGCTTGAAAAATTATTGCGGGCCTGGGCCGGGCCTGGACTCTAACTGCTAATTGCGGGCCGGGCTTGGGATCAAATTCTAGACCCGCGCAGGGCACTAATTTGTATGGAACAAGCTGTGTCGTTTACACAGATCACAAGCCTCTGCTTGGCATCTTCAAGAGACAACATCCAGCCTCCGCTCGAATTGAAAGATGGCGATTGCGTCTCGTGCCATACAACTTCGAACTGCCATATAGACCTGGAAAAGACGACAAGAGTCCGGCAGACTACATTAGTCGTCACCCTTGTTCAACAGAATCAGGTGATCCAATCGAAGACTATGTGAATTATGTATGCAACTCCGCAGTCCCAAAGGCAACGACACTTGATGAGGTCAGACAGCTCACTAGCATTGACACCGTCCTCCAGGCAGTCACCAGAGCTATCAAAACTGGTCGCTGGAACGATGCACGTGTAAGCAACTTCAGAAATGTTCAAAACTAACTGATAACCTGCAATGGCATTGTGCTAAGAGGGACACGTGTCATTCTGCCAGCTGTACTACAAGCTAAAGCTGTAGAACTCGCCCACGTAGGTCATCATGGAATCGTGAAAACGAAGAAATTACTGCATGAAAAAGTGTGGTTACTGCGTGGCAGAGAAACAAGTAAAGAGTTGTCTAGCGTGCCAAGCAACTACTGGTCCAATCATCCCTGCACCAACGATCGCAACACAACTTCCTTCCGCGCCATGGAAGAATGTCTCGCTTGACTTCTTAGGCCCAATTCCTACTGGCGAATATCTTTTCGTTGTTTTGGACGACTACAGCAGTTTTCCAGAAGTGGAAATAGTCACGTCTACAGCTGCAACAAACATCAATCCAAAGTTGGATAGCATCTTCGCACGACATGGAATTCCGGAATTGGCAAAATCTGACAACAGTCCTCCGTTCAATGGTACATAATTCGAGAAATTCTCTCGTCATCTTGGATTCTACCACAGAAAGATAACTCCAATTTGGCCACAGGCTAATGGTGAAGTAGAGCGCTTCATGGCTCCACTGATGAAAGCCACCAGAGCGGCACACATCGAACAACGAAGTAGGAAACAGGAACTGTATAACTTCCTCTGCCAATACCGAGCTTCTCCACACTCCACTACCCGTATATCTCCAGCCGAAGCACTGAACGGAAGAAAACTGCAGGTCACACTACCGGAACTGTCACAACGGATTCATATCAACGAACTACAAGACAAACTGAAACATGAAGATATGGAGAACAAAGAAAACATGAAAGTCTACTGCGACAAAAGGCGTAATGCAAAGCGATTTCAATTGGAAGTTGGAGATACTGTTCTCGTTCGACAACATCGCAAAAACAAACTATCAACACCGTTCGACCCGAAACCACTGCAAATAATTCGACGTAAATGCAGCATGGTGACAGCGAAAATAGTAACGTATACAATAACTCGAAACGTCTCTCATTACAAGCGTTACGATGCAACACGTCATCTTCCGTTACACGTGTATAACGACGTCAATAATTTTAACAGCATACCGACATAATCGAGTTATTCGATAACTGACAATGTTGAAAAACGTGATGCACTAATGTCCCGCATAAGACAAACGGACGACGTTCGACGCTCCAGCAGGCGTTGAGAACTACCTGTGAAATTCAAAGACTTCTTAGATTTGCCAGAAGCTGAGAACTAAAGGCAAACTGTCAAAGAGAGTGAGCTGCTAGTTAATCTCTGCTCTTATTAGTTTTAGTTAACATGTAGAATGTTAAGTGTCCAAGGGTAAAACGTGTGTTTGTAACCTCTCCTCTCAAGTTAATTTTATCACTTTAGGTACAAATGTAATCGCCATGAACTGGCATATGCTTAATTTAAAGACAGATTTTAATTTCAAGTAGAGAAGGAATGCTGTGAACAACTAAGTTATAATCGTTTTGAGACGACCCTTCTAAGTAATGGCTTGATACCGAATAAAGCAGTAGATGTTCGCATTCGTGTATATTTTAATATGTTGCGATGAAATACAATCGTTTGAGATAACGAGACACACCACACCCAGTGATTGAACATGTTATTAGAACATGATTGACGTATAATAGGTGACATTTGTCACAATGGTCAGAACATGTGAGCTAAAATATGTTTTTCGAAACCTTTGGTAATTTTTATTAATATCTGCTGGTGTGTAAACTATCATCGCATGTGACCAGATTTTATTGTCTCCATGTGCATTTACAAATGGTTTAACTATGCACAAGGAAGAACATTATTTACATCACTTCGCACATTAATGAGAAGTTAATTAAATAAGCTTAATTGTCGAAACGGGGCTAGTTGAGCCACCCAAGGCCCAAGGGAGGGTTGGTTGAACAGCGGCTAAATAACGTAGACGAGTGTTTTTTACACAAAAAATACATCAAGGAATTCATTTCTCCGAGCAAATTGGGACATCGGATAGCTACAAGGCAACATATTAGCAGTTAGTTGGCCTAGTCAGAGACGTGTTGTGCCCATTGGGTAGATGTGTTGGCTGAGTTGTTATGACATTTATGTACAAGGCCTACATAAATTATACAAATAAAGCATTACGCGACACTGTAACTCAACTTACCACACACCAAGTGTTAGTTGAACCAGCTTACCAACCCTATTTGAATTAGCTATATATAATTATTTATGCATGTTAGATATATTATCTTGGTATTAAACGATCTACTAATAATCATAGTTTATGTTTGTATAAACAATTTTGACTTATGAATATGATTGACATATGATATACGAAAATAATAAAAAATGGCTCAACTAACACTGCCTGTGATTCTCGTATTCGTAATTTCTGTATTTTTTCAAAGTTCAAACCTAATAAACGCCACCTATAGTGCGTCCCCATGACAGTCTCCGTCTCATCTTTATTATTTTATATTGCCACCTTGTGTGCTGACTTGCTGATATTCTCCTTCCATGTAAATTAAATAAGTAGGTTTTTGTGCATTTTATATGAGTTATATGTGTGAAAGTCCAGTACTGTAATAAAAGGGGGCATCCGTTTCAAGTATTGTGCGTTCGTGTGTGTGTGTGTGTGTGTGTGTGTGCGTGCGTGCGTGCGTGCGTGCGTGCGTGCGTGCGTGCGTGCGTGCGTGCGTGCGTGCGTGCGTGCGTGCGTGCGTGTGTGTGTGTGTTATAATATATAAATTTGATGCGCTTTGAAGCGCGTGACGTTCCTAAGCAAAACAATCATTAGAAATCTACGAATTTTTTTATAGAATTATATAGAAATCTATAGAAACCAATAGGATTCAACAGATTATGTTAGAATTTCGCATAGAAAACAATAGAATACTACAGATTATATAGAAAAGTTTGTCTTCTTCAATTTTCTATACATTTGTATAAATGTCATAGAAATCTACAGAGCATAGCAGAATATTGGATAGAAAACTATAGAAACTACACATTCTATAGCTACGTCCACAAAAATCCTACAGAATATTCTATACAAATTCTGTAGAATGTTTTGCTAAGGAATGCGCCATTTATGATCGGTTATCTCTAGTAGAGCCTACTCCGGTAACAAACGGATGGCAGAGGAGGAGGTCTAGAGAGGTTAGTGCCTCTTCCTCTATGTTTACATAATTTCGCGGACTGGAGACAATAATAATTATGTGTCAATATGGCGTTCTGTCGATGTCATTGCTTCTTATTTTGATTGATTTTGACGCGGACGAGTCTAATGTGGTGGCGCCAAACCCCTGCAACAGTCAATAGGTGCACGCGCCAGTGCTGACGGACTCCGACTCCCGGGCCTAACAGCTGTGTCAATAGAACATCTTCTTCTCTAATATTCAACGCTCGTTGTCTCAGTTTATTTATGATTTCTCAATTGTATATATGACATATAATTGGCGACAATATCGGTAGTGCGGCGAGTATTGTGTGTGCCGCGGTTGTTATCGTAAGCAATTTGTGCTGAATAGACTCAACACAATACTTGCAGCGCAACTGAATGCGGCCGTTTAGCTTGTGAAACATATTTTGGACGCTGAACTGACTACAGCATAACTACCTGTTTCGACCTACTCGAGACAAAATAGAGATCAAGAACAAGTCTTAATCTACATTGAGTAACACGAACACGCTTATCTGTTTGTTACGGTTGATTAGCGGTTGTGACCCATTCAACAAGTAGTGTAGCAGCGCCATGCCAGTAATATACTCCGACAGCTTGCGGCGGTAGCAGTCACGGACAGTGGTCGTTCAAGACGATAGCAGTCACGGACAGCGGTCGTTCAAGACGGTAGCATTCACGGACAGCGGTCGTTGGAGACGGTACCGACGTCGAGGCGTGTGACAGGTTAGTGGTACTTCTCGTCTGCGACTACAGGAAGGAGACGTGACACTATTATTTATTTAAAATTCACCTCACTGTTACCATTTCTTCGAGCAATGCGAGTACCCTTTATAGTTATTACGAACAATTGTTCACAACGCCATGCGAACAACTGACGGATCCATCACGTGATTATTTGCCTAGAAGCTAAGTTAACAAGCATCGCCACCGCTGTCGGATATTCCGTCGTATTTTTCGTTGCATTTATGGTCCAAACATTTATCTATGCGACATTTGTGTTTATAACACTAGTAATGTAATATATTATATGCAAACATGGTTGCTAATGCGAAGCTTGACTGAGATTACGCTCATGATTATGACCCTGTATCGTACAATTGTTAAAAACGTCACGCGTCTTTCCTACGATTGTTCCAAGTTCCTGTCAGCATTACGTCGCAATTTCGAAAGTTTGACTGCAAGAAGCCATCAAAGACATTGACTGACGGCATAGATGGATATTTCTGTGACAATGTTGTGTATCATTAAATTGTGCAAATATTGTTATCATGACAGTCAACTACCTAGTTATACCGTCCGATAGTTGGGTAATTTTGCTAGTAATTTTAACATCGACACGTGTTGCCTTAGTTCAATTTACGCATTACATTCGTTGGCAAATCGAGCCACTTCACAATGAATGTATTTAAAAGCAACTGCTGTTACGCTATTTTGTTAATTTCACATGCTTCGAGAAAACTACGTCATTTTGGATTATATATTGAACGGCAAACTGCAGTGCGTGTGTGGTTCTTTTGTGAAAAAAAATCGTACTGTATTTGATGCTGATTTGAGTTTTTCTCTGGTGCCAGCATATACGTTGACATAGAGCAATTTCCACTTCTGGTTCAGAGTGTCTCGCTATGTCATCAACGCTTGCGATTTTAGCAATAGTTCTCGGCGAAAACGTAATGCAGTAGTGAAACAGACACTTTCTGATCCACCAGCATTACTTGTTCTTCTGCCATGGTTCGGCTCCATGTTGTTTTTGATCTGCTCGTTTTCACTTCCATTCTGGGGTCAGGTCAACGCTGCTTTCGCAGACATATCAGAGTCATTTCCATTTTCTCCTTTTCGGGATGGTGCAATTGTTCTTATGTTTTATTGTCTGGTGGAGTCTGGTGTTGGAGGTGGTCTCACTATCTTCCATAAGCAGGTGTTGTGAAAAGTCTTTCAATATCATGTTGTGTCATGCTCCAGCACCAGAGCCAGAGCACAGTCACGAATCTACCAGAGCAATGTCCTCTCTCTAGAGGACATTGCTCTGGTAGATTCGTGACTTCGGTGACAAGCATAATTAACTGTATTCGAGAGTCTTTAAAGTGGTGTACCATTGTTAAAGTAGTTGCAGGAGGGGTGAAGTGACCACGTACTCAGTTTCATTCGGGATATCCAGGGACGCACGTATGGCAGGATTGGTCGTTCCAGTTCATGGTGACATTTAACTTCAACAATTCTGTCAAGTTAAGTTTAGAAATCGACAAAACCGACAGGCTAAACAGTTCTACAAGCATGAGGTGTGTTAGAGGTTTGCATCCACACGGCAGGACATTTTTATCTCTGCATCAAAATATGAAATTATCAGACTTGTGGTCGTAGTGGCTGACTCAAGTCGCACAGGAATCACCCATGTTTTATTACCTACGACTTTACTTGGAATTCAGAGAAATGACTCGAGACTTGACAATTGGACTTGGAGGTCATTGACTTGCGATTTGATTTGATTTGCCATTTTGTGACTTGCCAACAACTTTGGTGGCTCGAAACGTGCGCAAAAGGGAGCCATGTTGCTGTGACAGGCCGCACTGAATACAATAATTATTATGACTCAGAGGCGTAGCAGTGCTATCGAAAGTGGTCCGGCCAGCGCCCGGCCCAACAAACTGTGATGCAACGAAAGAGGCACGTAACGTCGAGCGGGGGTGGGGTAGTGAGTAACCGTTTCCCGACGTCAGATAATTTGAGAAAGTACTACTTTGGTGCACTTGATAGCAATGCTCAACATAACAAATACTGTTCCAATTCATTTATTTAAACTTTTCTGATATACTGCTCCCATCAATAGGGCCTATATCTACGTGAACACGCACACCGAGGTACATCAGTCACTCCTGCTTGCAAATACAGTTGAACCTCACTTTACGGTCACCTCGGTAATACAGTCAATTCGCAATTAAGATCACTAAGATAGTCCAACATTATTTATGTAGCATGAATATGAAATTAGTTTCGCTAATGTGGTCACATCGCCATTTAGGTCGCTTTGGCGCTGTCCCGAGGGCGACCTTAATAGTGAGATTCCACTGTATCACTATTCAAGATTATGGGTGAAAGTGCTTAGATGTGTCTCCAGCTCTCGTGGATCAAAATCGGAGCCATAGAAACTAGTAACAGTTTGAAATTCATCTTTGTATGCGTCTCCACCAGCTACTGCTTTTAAGAGGAGCTGCTCACAGTTCATGTATACATTGTAGTCGCGTTGATCGAACATATCTTTGATAAGCGTCACGATGAGAGCATCATAGTATTATGGCTCTGTATAGCTATTTTTGGTGTCTGGAAGTATATATGCGATTAGATTCTGTTTGTAGGCTGTAACATAAACGTGACAGAATGTCTTGTCATGAGATGCGTCATGGTGAAGCCATGACCAGCGATCAAACCAGGCAGCTTGAAAGCTTCTGTATACAGTCTTTGCTTTTCCAAACGACCGTTTAGGGAATTATACTTTTTTTGGTTGGAAGGGTGTCTTTCCAACATCTGGTGTAGGTAGCTTTTCAGTTGTGCTATCTTCAGTTGTTCCTGCTGACTTGGAAGTGCTGCCATGTTGTGGTTCTGATGTTGCACTAGTCGGACGACCAATAGGCAGGCAAGCCGGTGGATCGCGGATTGTATCGTGTCCAACTGTTCCTGGGACGTGGAAAGAACTGTCATTTTGTGAAGCAGAATCTAGACTAGTGTAACTATCCATATACCGAGAAGCACATACTAGTATTTCACTCTCTGTATTGATTAAATAAAGGCTAGTGATATAGAGTATTGATACTTTTCGTAAAGATTTGATCCGGTGTCTTTGCAAAACGGCTTATATCTCGTTAACTGTGACCAATTCATGCAACACCAGTACATAATGTGGTGCAAAACTGTATTAATTTGAGCGGCAGGTTTTTTAATGCAAATTGCGCTGATAGGTTTTGCCACCACCCCTAATGAAACAACCTGGATACGCCTGTGCTGCTGGGCCATTTATTAAAAGTAGACATGATGTTTGACATTATTTTAGCGCTAATCGTCAAGTGCGCAATCTTTTACTTTCTGACCTAACCATGAAAATGACCACCTAGAGCACCCAAACTTCTCCTCATATATCTATTATACATATACACATGTCGCGTGGTCGAAAAAGTACATTTACTTTCTCAAAAAGATAATAATTTACAAAAGAATTAAACCAAAACATCGCCATCTCATACGGCGCTTACGCGTAGCGCCATGGCTACCGTAAAATCGATGCATATGACAAGGCGTCGTTCAGTTTCATCAAAACTGCGGCGCTGCTATGATTGAAATCAAACATCGTACAATTATGTATTCCTGTGTTTTCATTGTGCGTGCGTGCGTGCGTGCGTGCGTGCGTGCGTGCGTGCGTGCGTGCGTGCGTGCGTGCGTGCTTCATTGCGTGTAATTATGTCTATATCTCAGTATTACTTGTATTTTTTCTGTGTGCAATATATGGCATGTCATATTCTTAGATAATTAGTTTTATTCATAGTATCGTCAGATTGTGTTATATATGCAATTTAAGTATCTTTGAATGGATTTTGTCCAGATTTAGGCGCTATTTCAAATCTAATACAAATGACCTCAATAAAAAATATTAGTATTACACAAAATAAGACACATGCGCGTAGATTGCAGCATATAACGCAAGTAGTGTGTTTTTATTCGGTATGTAGATGTTTCATACACCAAACAATAGATTGTTAAAACAGCATCATACCCAAACATCACATAATATTAATATATGTAATCATCACCATTTATTTAATTTACAATAACTTCAACTTATAACATTTTACTAGTTGCAGTATATATGTATATAACATGTATATGACACAATATGATGATAATAATATAACACAATATGATGATAATAATTATGAATAAAACTAATTATCTAAGAATATGACATGTCATATATAGCACACAGAAAAATACAAGTAATACTGACACATATACACAATTACACGCAATCAGGCACGCAATCAGGCACGCACGCTCGCACGCACGCACGCACGCACGCACGCACAATTAAAACACAGAAATACATAATTGTAATAGCAGCGCCGCGCACGGCGTTTCGGTGAAACTGAACGACGCCTTGTCATATGCATCGATTTTACGGTAGCCTTGGCGCTACGCCTAGGCGCCGAAGGAGATGGCAATGTTTTGCTTTAATTCTTTTGCAAATTTTTATCGTTTTGAGAAAGTAAATGTAGTTTTTGACTACGTGACATGTATATATGTATAGTAGATATACGAGGAGAAGTTTGGGTGCTCTAGGTGGTCGTTTTCATGGTTAGGTCAGAAAGTAAAAGATCGCCCAAGGGCCAGGCAAGGGCGATCTTTTACTTACACAGAAGCGAAGAGAGATCGTATTGACTTCGAGTCAACGGCCATTTTCTCCCTTTCCCTAATTTTTCTTTTTCTATTCGGCATTTTGGGTACAAGACGCTAATTCATCTGCTACGGCGCAAGTATGCAGACGACGCGGTCTTTCGGTGGGAAGCGATCGCCCGCGGAGAGTTCACGTGATGCATGATTGACAGCGCTGATCCTTCGATTTCTAAAACTTCTACCGCGGGCCGACGATAGGCTAGCTGAAATGACTGCTGAATGTAATTTTATTATCGATTTCTTAAAACATTAGCTATACAAATCGTCGGCATACGATCGCGTGCTAATTTGTAGTTTCAGTAATTGCAAATGAAGGCAAGCGTAGACCTGTTTAATTATATAAATATAAGGCATGGAAAGTTTGGGCTGTGAACCATTGTTTATTTTTTTACGGCATTGTGGCTAGTTGCCAGGGCATTTTTGGTGCCTGGAAAAAAGTGGTCCAGCCATGACCGGCTCCTGCGCCCAAGTGACTTGCTAATGTTGTGGCAGGATATCATCTGCATAAATATCCCGCTAAACATTACCGTAAATAAACCACAACAATCATGGCGTTTGGTGAAGCCTGATGACTTGGAACTTGACTCAGAATTCAGATAAATGACTCGATACTTGATTTGGACTTGGATGTCAGTGACTTGAGACTTGACTTGACTTGCCGGTTAATGACTTGAGACTTGACTTGCTAGATTGTGATTTGCCAACAATTTGGTAAATTAGACGTTTCAAAAGTACTGCAACTTTCCATATATCACATACAACTCTGTGAAGGTACAATGCCCAGATTTGTGATATACTTTTTTTATAAGAAAACAACTTAGAGTAATTCGATATTTGTAAGCATTGTTACAACTAGAGCGAACTATTGGCAACGCTTATTGTCGACCACCACGACAATGTACACGACCCAGAAATTACTTCTCATACAAGAGCGACCTGCCAGCATAGGTAGACGAAATGTCTTTGCATAGAGGCGGCTTTGTTCACTGAATTGAATAGTTGACCCATCGGGCCTCCAAGGGCTGTGTATGCAAACAGCGACTCGTGTATACACTGTAGAAATGCACGTTATAAATGGAGCCAACAAGGACAGCATCAACGTACAGACAGTATTTATAAACTTTAGAAAAAAATAGAAGAAAAAACTATCAATAACCAAGAGGTAGTACCAGCAGCATATCAATCGGCCCACTCTCGTTATCCGGGTTCGACATATACCGCTGGGACATACTAAACACTGGGATATTGCATGCTGCGTTCGGGATGCAATTCAGACTATACAGTGGACCGAACTAAGCCACCCGAACAATGACAGGTTTTACATCATTTTGAAGCATTTTTTATGCTGCATCTCATACACTAAAACAATAAAAAATTGTCAAATGCGACATTTAGTTGAATACGACAGCAGGGAAAACATATCCTTTTAGTTTATAAACGTAGTGATTGGCTTAAGCTAGAGACTGGCACATCGAGGGACTTTTATTAATTTATTTTTAAAAGGACAGCATTTTCAACAAAAGGCCAATTTACTGAGGGCAGAGTTCCAACAGGGTATTTTCAATTAACAATAAGGGCAATAGTTTCAACAAAAGGACAACTTTACTGTTAAACAAGTCCTGTAAGAGCATTATCAATTATTGTGATCGTCCCAAATAAAAACCAATCAATGCTTTCCATTAACAGTACATTTCGTTGAGAAAATGTTTCCCAATGATCAATCACAGCAAATCTTCATAGAAATCATCAATTCACCGTGTGGTAAAGTTATTAATTAGGAAGACAAGAAAGTGTAATAGTATTCCAATACGAATAGGGGAAGGCAGTGTTAGTTGAGCCACTGGGTTAGTTGAGCCAACCATGTTTCACAGGAAACTATAGCAGCGACAGTTGCATGGTACCACCCAGTGATTGAACGTGTTATTAGAAGGCATTTGACGTACAATAAGTGCCATTTGACGTACAATAAGTGCCATTTGACGTACAATAAGTGCCATTTGTCACAATGGTCAGAAAATGTGAGTTAAATGTATGTTTTTTTTGATGTTTTTAGAAACATTTGGTGATTGTGATTAATGTCTGCTGGTGTATAAACTGTCAACGCATGTGATCAGACTTCATTGTCTGTGCACTTACAAATGGTTTAACTATGAACAAAGAAGAAGATTGTGTACATCACTTCCCGCATTAATGAGAAGTTAATTAAAAAATCTTAATTGTCGAAACGGGGCTAGTTGAGCCATCCAAGGCACAAGGGGTGGTTAGTTGAGCAGTGGTTAAAGAACGAAGACAAATATTCTTTACCCCAAAATACATCAAGGAATTAATTTTTCCAAGCAAATAGGGACATCAACTACAAGGCAACACATTAGCAGGTTATGATTGGCCTATAAGTCTATATTAATTAAGTGTGTCGACTTATTAATTAAGCATGTAGACTTGTCAGAGATGTGTTGTACCCAATGGGTAGACGTGTTGGCCCAATTGTTATGACATTTTAGTATAAAGCCTACGCAAATTGTACAAATAAAGCATTTACCCAACATACATTACAATGTGGCTCAACTTACCACTCACCAAGTGTTAGTTGAGCCAGCTTACAAATCCTATTTGAATCAGCTGCATATAATTATCTATACATACTAGATATATTATCTTGGTATAAAATGATCTACCAATAATCATAGTTTATGTGAGTAAAAACAATTTTGGCTTATGAATATGATTGTGCCCTAGACATCAAAAAGATTGAAAAATAGGTCAACTAACACTGCCTTCCCCTACTCTGAACACAGTATTCGAAATAACGTATTCGGTAACACAAGTCTGGCAAACAACAAAATGGTTTGCGGCATCGCAACATATAGCGGGTCACCGTGACTGGCTGCCACGGTCCAGTGCACATGTACACGGAGTGTACGCAAGAAACCCCTCAATTGCAATGACCTGAAAGAGGAAGTACAACTACCGTAACTCTTCTAATAAATATCACAATTCACCATACACGAAGAATGTCATTCTCAACACCACTGCAAGCAGATTATTTCAGCTGATTATTCAGGAAGAAGGATCATATTATTGCTTCAACCAGATATGGTGTCTCGTGTGTGCACGCGTGTGTCCAATGTCACATGTCTATGCGTGTGTTCTGGGATCCATGTGTTTACCTCCAGGTTATTAGGGCAAGTACATATTCTGGCTTGGAAAGTAGAACCCGGACTGCAGTGCACGTGATAATGTTTGTTGTAGGGCAGAACAAGGCATACATGTCAACCCTCAATCATCCATACCGTGCCTCCGTCCTGGGGATTGAAATATCCGTCATTTGATGTTTAATGGACATAAAACTCTTTTTAAAATCATTTTCCGTTTATTATTTGCGATTCGTGATTTTCGTAAAATATGTCGATGACATTTAATCATCCGTCTACAACAAAGACATCCACAAAACCAGTGTCAGCAGCATGATAAACCAGTGTCCCAAGCATGATAAACCAGTGTCACCAACATGATAAACCAGTGTCACAAGCATGACAAACTAGTGTCACAAGCATGATAAACCAGTGTCACCAGAATGTTAAAACAGTATCACAAGCATTATACATACAAATAATTATCAATTGTAAAGCTGACATCATGTTTAATTTTCTGGAGATCTACATATCTAATGCACCTAAACAACTTCTCAAACTTCCATAACCCTTTCCTGTAATATCTTCCACACTGTTGGGTAGAGGTATATTACAATTGTTTATCTGTCGTATCTCCTTCCATTACTCTTCTGGCTTACACTGTGACAATTTCGTTGCTAAATAGTCTTTCCTGAATTGACTCTTATGAGTTTTAAGAAAACGTATGGCATAGTTAAACCTAGCTCTTCATGATTTCATTAGGCCAAAAAAACAGGACCATTTTTAGGTTTACCAGCATCAACCCACATTACAAAACATTATCTAGCAGCAGTGTGGAGATCTCTGGTATAATCATTCCAACCAGGTCTACATTTATATGATCTCGCCTTATTTCCTTGTCGACTGATCATGTTATCACTAGCACTGGATATGACTTCTATTAAGTCATCATGTAGGACATTTATATAAGATATATGTGCATCATTTGTACAGTTTACATCATTACAAATAATAGCGTCAAGTGGTATAATTACATTTGCCAGATTATCCATTGTTGCATTAGCATAATCCTCAATACAACGGCCACTAAACTGACAACACTTTATCTTTTGAAATTCATTGTTCGAGGTACCGTCAACATGGGGCACAAGTACTAATAATATTTCAATATATACAAGCATGTGATCAGATGTATAAGACTCGTACCAAACATTCATATTGAATCACACCATGACCATCACTAGTTGAGAAACAATGATGTAACCAGGAGGTTAATCTCCCACCTTAAATGTGTAAAGTTATCGGAAGGCAACAACAGCTCACTAGACAACAACCAATTACTCTCAGCGCAGAACTGCTTGAAATGTCTACAGAAAACAGATCCCTGATCACTTATGTCCGAGCTCCAATCTCCCACTATAGAAATGCATATAGTATCCGACTATTCTATTACAGCTTTTAAAGTGCCAATGTGTTCTAAAAATATATATTCATGCTCATGAGATTCATATGCCATGTAGACACATAGTATGACTTATTTACGTTTACTAACATTTATTTCTATACCTGTTAACCAGTCATTATCAAGTTTTAAACATGTAACGTACAAATGAAGGCATGTGTGCCACGACATTGTCACTCCATCTGGACTATGGGCCCTGCATAAGTAGCCCCTATAGTTGACTGTGGCTGCTCAAGTACCATAAAAATGTAGTGTATTTAAAGAACCAATATCTTGTTTACAAAACCAAGTTTCTTTGAGACATACAACATCGATATCGTCATTATCCAATATGTCCATCACACATGGCCTGTGGTCTACTTTCAAGGCATTATTTGGTAACCCCCTACAGTTATCTGATATGACTTTCATCACTGGGAGATAGTGACATTGGTGGAAAATAGGTTGGTTTCACTGTCAGTAAAATCACGTTTGTGATTTCTCTACCACCTGACGTAAGCATCCTCTGGCCACAGTGTAGCTGCCAAGAACACCTTCGGAAGTACGCAGTTGCAACTGATGTGAAACGAGCTGTATGTGTCGGTATATTTCACCAGCTCTACATCAAGGTTAAATGCGATGTCGAGATGTTTCTTCAGGAGTACAGGCGTCAGGTCTGGATCGAAACGTAAGGTAAATACATTTGCCCAGCGGAGATCCCGGTTTTGTAGCTCGAATTACCACATTCTTCTCGCTGCCAATGATGGCTGACCCTGTGTGACCCTGTGTGACCCTGTATGACCCTGTGTGACGCTGCTTCGTAGTCCCAGTCGAAGTCCTGGTTTTCTTGCGTACTGTCGTCCACTAGTTCACAGCTGTCACATACGTGTTCTTCTCACCATCACTGCTGTCGTCAGCTGTCACAATTGCCACATACCCTGTGGCAGATGATGACTTTTTGGCCACTTTGGTGCATTTCATTTCCTGATCACTGGAATTGGAAGCCTTAGTCATTACTAACACTTGCACTGGACGTCCCAGTCGTCTCACTTTGTTGTGATGCTTGGACTGCAGGTCACCACATATCACCAACTGTGCTTCCACGGTCGACTTCAACATGGCGATTTCAACCATAGCATTCTCCATCTTTGATAGAAGAGTTAACACGTCAATGCTGTTAAAAGATACAACACGTAGATTTGCCAGAACTTTGGCAACGAATGTTACGGACAAGGTGCCGTTTTTCCGCATCATCAGTGACACAATAAACTCAAAGGTTAGGTTGTTTATATACGATCGTTTGATGAACCGGTCCTGGCGATCAGAGCTGTCGGGACACACTTTGTACAGCTTCGCCTTGGAGCTTTCATCAGCTTTTTTGATTGATTGATTTTTTTTAGGTATTTGCAATGTGGGCCTCCTGGTTTTTAAGAGTGCCCTTCTCTAGAGTTAGTGAGTCGATCACAGTTTTTTAATTTCTCTGCGTGGGATCTTTTACTACCCCTTGCATCGATACCCGATAGAAGGGGCCAACGGCTTTTACTGTCTCTTCCGAAAGACACAGGCAAAGTGGGGTGAACGAAATTGCCCAAGTTTCGAAACCGCGGAGGTGGTTTCGAACCCCGACGCTCAACCACACGACCACCGCGCCCCAGCTTCATCGCTGTAAAAGCTCGAGCATAACTGGATGACAGTGTCAGGCGCCATCCAATTCAGTTTATAAGCTACAACGCTCAACTGTTCATCGGCGACCAGCTGTTTGTTGTCACACAGGTCGACATCGTTGTCGTTCGACGCTCGTGCACTGATCGCAATGTCAAGAACCGCCATTTAAAGGGGATTAACCCACTTCAGAAACTCGATAGATCCACTCACGAAACGCGAGTTTTCACGACGCAGTACAGTCATCCATATTCAGAAGATATTTATAATACGTGCTGGCAAATATACAAATTTGTCTTACATCAAAAACCGCACTAAAAGGGATAAATCTCTTCCCGCAAAAACACTCCGAATTCGTAACGATCACGTGATATTATACTGTCACAACACGCTTGTCAAGTGTCCGTGAAAGTGGACCGAGACCCATACAGTTACACCATTAACCATTCCCCTGTAGACTAGAGCGATATGTTAGTTAGCTGCCAGGAAGCAGGCGTGAATCATTGGCCAACATCTCATTGCACGGCAGAAATAGTTGCACGCCATTATCCCGACATGCAATGACAAAGCTAATCTTGTTTAAAGGGAATAACAACAAGGCTCTAGCTAAAATGCTTTTTCGGTGTGTACACAAAGTTTAATATTGTATATACTTCATGCCAAAATAAAAAAAATCGTCAATGATGACATTGGTTTACATTCAGTCAGTGCTTTCTATGCAGTGCTTCAGTACAGTTTCACTCGCGTAACATTATTCAGTACAGCTTCACTCGTGTTACTAGTAATGGCGATGTAAATTTTCCGGAATAAAAAGTATAATGTAATGATTTCGAACTGCTAGCGACAAATGATACCGCAGAATCATCTTCGAATTCGGCTCCTTTGACTTCGAACTTATTTACTTTCTGACCGATACATAAAAAAACGACCACATTGAGATGCCAGGCTTCTCCTCATATATCTTTCATACGCATACAATTGTGACGTGGTTAAATTTGTTATCGTTACATGGAAGTAAGAGTAATGTTTGAACATGATATGTATGGTAAATATATGAGGTGGTCGTTTTCATGGTTAGGTCAGAAAGTATACATTGCAATAGCAGGAGTGGCGCTGACCGGTGGTGGTGATTTCGGCCCTCGGAGAATTCTGCCACGTTATTTCAGCTTGGTGATTTTGGTGACTGGTTTGTCACGCAAGATCTACTTAGTTCTATCTAGTAATGGATTAGCCTTCAGTTTAAGGGTTTGTTATTACCGTATTTGTCATCAAAGGGATGCTAACCCTTATGAAAACATACCATGGTAAATGCCATGGTATACCATGTTGTTTTGAAACAGGTAAACCATGGTAAAATACAATGATATACCATGGAAACCATGGTAATCCATGATGCTTTGAAACAGGGAAGCCACGGTAAAATACCATGGGGTTCTGAAACAGGTAAACCATGGTACACCACAGTTTACCATGCAATGTCATGGTTTACCATATAATGTGATACCATGGTATACCATGGTTTATTTTCATAAGGGAAGTTTAACTAGATACTGTTGAAGCACATTGCTTTGTCTGTTTCATATAGTGAACAGGTATGAATAAAAGACCATGCTTCACATTCAAAATGATCTGACTAAAACATTGTATAGATCAAAGACCGTACGCAGGTGGCTCCGTTGTGTTTACAATTTATCGCTTATCACGGTCATTGCTCTGTATTTGATTTAATAAAACGTTTGGGGAGAATTTCCCCTGATGAAGGGAAATATTTGAAATATAGAAACAAGATATTATGATAATTGTAATTTAATTTATTTAAATTATTCAACTGTATATAATATTATTGTTTTTGGTGTAATATATTATACATTATATGATATGGATTTTAAGGAATCTGGGTGCATACATAATTTCCATCCAGGCGAATATTTGTGCGACAAACGGTAGCGCCACAGCGTGGAGTCTGGACAATCGAGGCTAGTGATAGTGATTGTTACACATCAAGTCCGCCGTGGCAGCACTTACTAGTCAGGGTGGCCAAAACAGTAGCGCCACCAGGCGGCTAACTCATAGTCACACTTTAGGGTGGAGTACACAATTATCGTACAATTAGTATTATTAGTACAATACGACATGTATGTAATTAGAAGTATAATCATGTATGCGGACCCTTCCACACCCTTCCCTTCTAATATGTTTTCAGAAGGTTGGCAGTATTTAACAATTCCTACAGTAATTACAGAATAAAGTTATTCAACAGAATAATGTATAAAATAACATTATGAAAAAAAATTACTGTTCTGATTCCGCAGCCTATGCTCCACCCCTTGTGTATTTTATACAATATACAAAATGTAGCAGAAGTAAAAAGCAAACTGTAAAGATGTATATATGATATGCATGATTGAAGGCATCGCCAACAATAAAGTAATGATCACGAGTAAGTTACAAACCTCGATAATGATTAAAAGAGAGAAGTTTTAGCGAGATATCACCGCCAAGCCGAAGCCAAACCAAGGGTAAACGCGCGGGTTTGATGTCGAACACCGCAGCTTTCGCAAGGAGGACGACGTTAACAAGAAATATATATATTTTTAATCAACGACTCTAAATAGTGCGATGGACCAAAACAAACGGGGACTGGACCACCAAACAAACGCTGCAATGCGGCGACGTAACCAAAGACATAATAATATAAATATAATATAATAAATATAATTATCAAGCCTTCTAAATATGGACGTTGAATACCCAGCTTCATGTTATCAACATTTTCCAACGGATTCGTTCGATCATTGAATATTTTATTCTGCATAAAAATGTGCTCGGAGTCGTCTATGCACCAGACAATCACTGCCCCGTATTACATGTTCACTACTTACGACAGAGACTAAGGAGTTAGTCCTGGTGGTTCTTGGGCGTAGAGATATGTCGGGACTAAACGGGAAATTACGCCTAGTCGGTGTTCGTGCATACCGACTAGCCTGCTTTCGCTATAGGAGTCAGACCTTTGTTGAACTTTCTCTTTATTCATCGAATGTAGAGCGTATTAAATTGTGATGTGTGAATAAAAAAAAAGGATGTTACATAAGTGCAATTGAGCAAACATATTGACATGTTTGTTTGTAGAAGCTATTGGCTGTGAAATAATGCATTTATTGTAGAATTTAATAAGCGGAGGGATTTATGGGAAGCTAGGGGCCACGTGAGCGCACGAGTACTTGGGTATTTTTGTAAACATTGACGTCATCGCACATGGCGGCGTTTTAAAAGAGCTGGAAGTATGTGATTTTAACAAAACTTAGTAAGCATGTCAATGAGATGATGACGAGATTGTTGTGAACATTGTGAACAAAATTATTAATGGTCCCGTTTTCTTATAATCAGACAAAACGTTGGCGTGGCCACCAATGCAATACGCATTGTGGTCTGACCTCTATAGCCTAGGCGTTACGCTATGACTTAAGACGTTAGCCCGTGTATACGGCCCCTGGACTATGTGCATGGGCTGCAGCTGAAGGCGATTCTCTCTCACACCGATTTGCAAGCTTGACAACCGCTGCAGACCATTGGAAATTCACTACTGACAACAAGAAACAATAATCCATTTGCATTTAGTCATTGGTAAGGGACACCGGGGCTAATTGTTACAATTTTCAGTTAAAATCACTTTTTTGTGAAAAGTATGCTTATGTATGCTTTATCTATGTCAATGTATACATTAAATTTATTCGTGCTAATAAAAGGTACAATTCCAATGATATTCCATATTATAATTAGGAAGAGATGTGAAGTTTCACAGGCGCGGTCGACTGTAACAACTAACGCCGTAAGTGGGGCAAGTTGTTCCATCATACGGGGCACGTTGTTACAGCAAAAAACATGTGGATCGCAAAGCAAGTGTTACTCGTGCATGTTATTGTCATTACATTAATTGGATTGTACACCCCTATACATATTATACCCAGTGTGCACAACAGTTCACAGCGTAATATATTAAATGGAATAAAAACAACGATTCCTAGAAATTATATTATATTACATCTTGCAGTATATTTCCATTTCCACAACACCGAAAAATTCATTAGAATTTAATTAATTAATAATTCCAAATAATACCATGTCCTACCAACCTGCCTCGATTATGCATATTTTCCCCGCGATTATCAGCTAGCTTCGATGTGACGTCACTGGTGACAATGATGCGCTATGAGACTGCGACTTTACATTCATTCACCGTACCGTTGACAGCGATGGTATGTTGTTTTATTGTGCGGTATTCAATTGTAACGCAAACAGTAGCAAGAGTAGAGTCAAGTGTAGTTTGTTTAAGTTCCATACGCAGCCAACTGGTTCGCGAAAATGAAGCCTGTACGTTTCAAGCTGACGAAGCGCAGTCGGTGTATAATAATGACGCCGTACGAAGTTTTTGTGAAGCTCGACGACGCCTCGGCATAAGCGTTGATTTTAGGTAGCCGTGGAGCTAGACGGATTTGGCAAGGTTTTGCATTTTAATTTTTTTATCGTTACATGGAAGTAAAAGTAATTGTTGTTCATGTCCATCTGCATCTACAACGCAGATTACGCCTGAGGCAGCGGTTCAAACTAACTGATTTATGTTACATCATACGGTATATCCCACAATTACAGTGGACTGTGACTTGAACGAGGAAATACAATTACAGTAACTCTTATATTAAATGTCCGAAATCACCATACGCGAAAAACACACGCACACGCACACGCACACGCACACGCACACGCACACGCACACGCACACGCACACATGCAAACACGCACGCACGCACGCACGCACGCACGCACGCACGCACGCACGCACGCACAAACACACACACACACACACACACACACACACACACACACACACACACACACACACACATTTAATAATACCAAAATACGAAATAACCTACCTCCATATATTACATGATACATTTACAATGTTTTTATGCAGATCCTACAGACAATAACTACAATACACGAACATGTAGAGTTTTGTGAGCAAATCACTAAACATTTCACTTATGTGCGGGCAGCAGGAACAAGGACGTTTTCAGTAAATACCATTCTCACACGACCATTATGTTACAGTCTAAGCCCGGAGGCTACCTCCGTTTAATGTACTGATACCATTACATTAAACATAGCCTGATATACTAACAGCTACGTCAGCAGCAATATAAGCAAAACACTCTGCTGTGATCATTTCAGTCATAACACGATTTTTATTTACTACTGCAATATAAAACGTGCAGGAATATTGCAATTTGAAAATTTGTATTATGTTCAAATTTTATAAAGAATAGTATGTCAAATATGCATAAAAGCAATGGTAAAATTAATTATCCCGTGCAAATTTTACAAAGCTGATACACTTATACCGTTACTGTTTGTAGTTGTGTTGGATTACGCAATGATAACTGTCGTAGGCGAATAGGACATAGCACCAGCATTCATAATCATACATCGACAGAGCAGAACGCATCCTACACAAATCCTAACTGATACATATGACGACACCACACTACTCTCTGACACAATCAATCAAGCCCATCATCCATTGTATAGAGTTGAATCAGCATGTAATTAATTCAACATTGACCCTTATCCAAGCAACCTCTGGTCAGGAATAGGAACAGTAGCATCTCAATTTCGTGGGCTGTTAGACAACCCTACGTCACGAGTGCGTGTAGTCTGACAGAACTGCGAGGCGCTTATTGGTCGCCCGGGTCAACACGTCAGCCG